>JARQOD010013445.1:0-15512 GCA_033576555.1 Oophaga sylvatica
ACTATCAGAACTGGTGGAGAAGATGACAACACTGGTGACTGAACTGGATGTTTAGACACCATTCTTGTGATTCCACTGTCCTCAACTAAGTATTTCTCAGGATTTCCAGACTACCTCAGGCACTCGAGTTCTTAGCCCCGGACAACCTAAGGAAAGTTGATGGAATAAACCAGACAGCACATGGAAGGCGTTTGCCTCCATATACAATGCTCCTATATGTAGCTCAAGTTGTTCATAAACAACTTGACTGTTTTTAAATATCCTTTGTCCAGCAACACCCCAACTGGATTCTGAAGTTATTGGATTGGAATATGACACTGATTATCCACGGCTTGCCTCAAGAGCTTTCCTGCTGAATCAAAGCTTTCTCTTGCCATGGATATAGTCACAGTCGCTGATGCAGCCACTGAAACTGCACCAGGGCCAAGGGTCAAGAGGGGTCCCTGCAGGCAGGAGCATACGGCCCATAGCAGCAAAGTATGCAGCCTCTGTGGGGCCACTCAGTCAAGATTGCAGGCGGGAGTGTTAGGGTCCCAGTGTCATGCAGCACCAGGCACATTTCACTCCCTCCCGTAATAAAGTGGATACCCCTAACTGGGGAGAGAGAGCAGTGCGCAGAGAGCATGGATTTAAAAAGGGGGTGTGTCATGCAGGGAGAGATGCCGGCCAAAAAACACTTTCCCCTCCAGACTGATGAGAGTGCTTACTGGCTGACGTCTCTGTCCTCCTGCATGGTGTATCACAGTGGTGAGTATTCACCTGTAGTCAGGGTCCAGGGCTGCACAGTACACAGGCGACACTCGTTGGGCAAGAGCAGGACTTACAATGTATCTTCTGCTCCCTCCACTATTCCATTCTCAGCAGGCTGCAGCATCTCACTGAGAAGAGGTCAGGGGAGGAGGCTGCTACAGTCACCCTCATGGGCCTGGAGAAGGAGAATGAGGAGGAGATCTTCAGGGTCAGCAGAGAAGACAGGGGTAGATGCAGTGCTCTGGTAGCAGATGCAGAGCATCTAGCTCTAGGGGGAACATCTTTACACTGGCCAGATCTATGTGCACCATGTTTGTTACACAAACTGTGGCTGGATCATGCAGGGGCTGACCAGGGGGCTCATCAGTTCCTCTTCAGCTGTCCAAACTCTAAAAATCTCCCTGACTTCTCTCCCCCATGGGGTAATCAATCATTAGTGTGAATGACAGAGCTCTCATTAGTCAGTGAATCTGCTGCACACAGCTCAGCGGCTCCAAGCTAATCATAATACAATGCTGGCCACTGTTCTAGTTTTCATACAGCGGTGTAACGGTAAAGATGCTCAGCATTCAACCACAGCAATGAATTGTGATATGCTTTCCATACAATGGAACCATGGTGGCAGGTGCAAGAGTCTGATAGCTGATGTGTGGACCTGCAAGGACAGAACAGGGAGCAAAAAGAGCTCCTCAATAAAACTCTCCAATATCTGCTCATCCAAACATCCAATGTAAAAGCAGTGCTGCCACAACAATTGATGCAATCTATTTTAAAGAAAATAGCACACCTACCCATCATCACAGCCTGCTCCTGAAACCCTGGGGAGTGTATTTAGATGATATATTACATGTACTGAAACTCAGCACAGGTAATGCATACATGCTTTACAAGCTCCCTAGTCTGTCAGGAAAGCTGTCTGTCACTGGTTCAAAAGGGATGTACAGTGCCTGCAACAAACTGTCCCTGACAGTAGAGGTTCCAATAAGATGCTCAACATCATCCTAATGCCTGGGACCCCTGCAGTGCATTTCTGACACACAGAGAGTGCATAGACAGTATTATTGCAGGCACTATCCATCCTGTTGTCAATACGTTGGAGGCGACTTCGGAGCTGGGGCTCCCTCCGGTGGTTGCTGAGGGTAATGAACTAATTGCAGAATGGCTTTCAGCTGGATCTGAAAGGTCTGATATAAGTGACCTGAACTCCCAGCAGCCTTGCCGGTAATCAATTGTTCTTCAGGTCTTGCTTGGCGCTCAGCTTGCATTCCTGCTTTCATTCAGATAAGTGATTTGCTGTTTTTTTTTCCTCTGGTTGGATTTTCCTTGTTGTTTTGCTGCCTTGCAGCAGACTTCAGCCTGGTCCCCTTTTGGGGCCTGGCTCTGCATTTGTGCTCAGTTGTGTTTGCACTTTTGCTCTGTTCCAGTGACACCTTTTATTTGCTGAATTGCTGTGTGTTACACCAGAGATCTGATTTAGGTGGTAGAGGTCGTGTGATCTCATGTTTTTGTTAATCAGAAGTGTTGGTATTTTTGTCAGGGTGTTTTGGGTTGCAGTCAGAATTCTTTCCTATACTTTTCTATCTAGACAGTATTGGGCCCAGCGTTTGCTCATTCTATTTTCTGTCTGTGTTCGTATTTTCCTCTTGTCTAACCGCCATTACATGTTTGGGGGCTTCCTATTTCTTTGGGGGTTCTGCTACGGGGCAGTTAGCTTTCATCTTTCTGCCTTTAGGTGTAGCTATCTCTCCGGCTGTGACGCAGAGTCTAGGATCACCGTAGGTATGCTTCACGGCTACTTCTAGTGTTGCGGTTAGTTCAGGGCCCTGCATCCCAATAGTTTCCAGCCTCTCTGGTGTATTGCTACTTTGGTTATTTTTGCTATTTCTCCTCAGTTACCGAAACATAACACCATCCCTTTTGATCCAGTGACAGACAGCTGTACTGACATCCTATGGAGCGTATAAAGGCTATGAATTAAATGCGCTAAACTGCAGTACAAATATTATATAATTGATACACAGTTCCCAGGGTGTCAGGAGTGCTAGATGCTCTGTTCACAAGATTAAAGGAGAGGATTTATTATGTAATATATAATATCTATGAACTCCACAACCTACCAGGAAGGCTTGGTCATAAAATTTGCAGTGTGCATGAACAAGCCATGCACATTCATGTGAGAAGCCAGCCGCCATGATTGTATGCTCTGGTAAGTAGGATTCCACCACTACAAGGAGTCCACATTATGCTTGGAAAAAGAAATGTCAGATTATTCAGAAAAATATCTGTAGCATCATAAACATCTGAAGATTGGTATCAAACAATTTTTTTTAAATACTCCAAATTGCAAAATGTAAAGTTATGACTGTTATTATATCAGTGTATTGTATTCCTGGGAAAACCTCTATAAGTTTTTTTTCAATTATTAACTAAAATAACTATTAATTATACATAGATGCCTAAAAGTGTAATCACCATGTAACTGCTAGAACCCTCACACATTTAACAATGACAAGTCCCTGAATTCTCAGTCTTAGCAGAGTATAAAATTACTTGTCCCAGACTACTAATGGATAAGGTCTAATAAGCGCATATCACACATCCCACAGTCAGTGCCTTAGCTAGCTCTGTTTTGGGTGTTTTATTGAGCATAGCAGACATGTGCCCTTATGTTTGCAAAGCTTAATCTCAACAAAAAGTTATTAAGTTTGTTATGATGTGAAGGATCATACAAAGGAATATGCAGATAAACACTTAGAAAGGTGAACACACAATGTACATAAACTCTGGTACTTGTTATTCATAATCAGCAGAATTAAATTAGTGTTGGCAAAATAGCATGTATATCTATATAAATGTAGCAGAAAAATGCTAAAATATAGTTCTCTGACAAATATTAACCCAATAATGCCCTCACGTGAACAATATTTTTTTCGTGAAGGGACATTGTGATGGAGCAAGCACACCCTTTGCAAATACCAACTGTATTATTCAGTTGCCAGTACACTTTAATAGCTTGGAGAAATGATCACGCCAATCCAAAAATCTAACCCATTAAATGATGTAGTCAATGGAATAACATAGAATCATAGAATCATAGAATGGTAGAGTTGGAAGGGACCTCCTGGGGCATTTGGTCCAACCCCCTGCTCAAAGCAGGATTCACTAAATCATCCCAGACAGATGGCTGTCCAGCCTCTGTTTGAAGACTTCCATTGATGGAGAACTCACCATCTCTCGTGGCAGCCTGTTCCACTCATTGATCACCCTAACTGTCAAAAAGTTTTTTCTAATATCTAATCTGTGTCTCCTCCCATTCAGTTTCATCCCATTGTTTCTAGTCTTTCCTTGTGCAAACGAGAATAATGATCCTTCTACAATGTGACAACCCTTGAGATATTTGTAGACAGCTATTAAGTCTCCTCTCAGTCTTCTTTTTTGCAAACTAAACATTCCCAAATCCTGTAACTGTCCTCATAGGACATAGGTTGCAGACTGATCACCATTCTGGTTGCTTTTTTCTGAACTTGCTCCAGTTTGATGATGTGTTTTTTAAAATATGATGCCCTAAACTGGACACAGTATTCCAGATGAGGTCTGACCAAAGAGGAGTAGAGGGCAATAATGATTTCATGTGATCTAGACTGTATGCTTCTGTTAAAACATCCCAGAATTGTATTTGCCTTTTTGCTGCTGCATCACACTGTTGACTCATGTTCAGTCTATGATCTATTAGTATACCCAAGTCTTTTTTGCTTGTGCTGTTGCTTAGCCCTGTTCCTCCCATTCTGTATATGCGTTTTTCATTTTTATTGCCAAGATGTAGTGCTTTGCATTTTTCCTGATACAAACCAATTTGTTAGTTGCTGCCCACTGCTTCAGTTTGTTTATATCTTTTTGAATCCTCTTTCACTCTTCTCTAGTATTAGCTATCCCTCCTAGCTTTGTGTCATCAGCAAATTTAATCAGTTTACCCTCAATTCCTTCATCTAAATCATTGATAAAGATGTTAAACAATACCTGGCCCAGGACAGAACCCTGTGGTACCTGTGGTGTAGTGACCCATGCTACAGCTAGGGGGTGCTGTGTATGCTCCTCAAGATATGCATGGAGGCGTGAGTTGGATGGTAAAACAGTCCCCGGTATTGTTGTGAATGGAAGGTATGTGTCGCAGAGCACCTCTGCGCTGTAAGCCAAAGTAATGTTGTTCTGGGATTTGTAGTCCTATAAGAGTTGTGTTTATTTTCTAGGGTGGCTTACAGGGTTAGCTTGTGAGCTGGGTGGGACTGGCTAACCACACATACATCGCCTAGTGGTGATTGTGAGTTTTGCAGGACCTGTGATGAGGTCATGTGCATGTGTCCAGACCATGTGCTCCATAAGTCAGCTGTGGGAGTCACTACTGGTATGTAAGGAAGTGTTTGGCACATGGTGAGAGTCTGTCTTACGTAGTCTGTATGAGACTGAGAGGAGCCTGTAGTGTGCTGGGAGTCTGTCAGGCTGGACAGAGCTCCCTAACATCCAAGCTGGATGTTGCACCAACTGAGGAAGCAAGGCTGGCGAGCTTGAGCCAGCGGAATGTACGGTCTTGAAAACCGTGGTGACACTGATAGGGATCAGAGTGAAGTGAGAAGTGTGGATTGGATACCTCTGAGATTGAGGGATCCGGGAACCTGCATGGCCAATAAGTGACAGACAGGAGTCTGTGGTGAGATGACCGAGGTCATGAAGAATGTGTTCAAGTCTTAAAAGTTATTGGTAAGAAAGAGACTGTTTTGGTGTTTGCTGGATACCTCTGAGGCTGAGGTCTTCGGGAACCTGTGTGGCCGATGCAAACAGGTGACGGTCTTGAAAACTGTGTTATGCTGAACGGGATCAGTGAGAACTATTATTGAGAGAAAGACTGTATTTTTGTTTTAAGTTTGCTGTAATAAACTAAATGGACTATTGTTTTAACCCTGAGCGTGCCAGTGTTTACCTCGAAGACCAGCAAAGCGAGTGATCCCCGCCCACACACAGTACGGAACGTCACATACCAAACTTGAGACATTCGTTCAACTGCAGCCATTTACGATCACTGTTGTGAATGTGTTAGAAATGAATTCTGAGCAGAATCTCCCTCTGGTGTTACAAACAGTACTGAACCATTCAATGAAGATTGGCAATCAGGAGTTACAGACTGGTCTTATATAAGGGAGGTGCCCTCCCATCATGGTTGCCGGTGATCAATTGTTCTTGTCTCAACTGTGGTTCCTGGTTCACTTTGAAGCTTGCTGAGTCTTGCCTGCATCTTCTGCTATCAGATAAGATATTTTCTGCTTTTATTTTTGTTCTTGCTTTTTGCATTGTTCTCTGCACTTCTGTGGAGGTCAGCCAGGTCCCCTCCGGGGGCTTTGCTCCTCTCAGTTTATCTGAGCCACTGTTATTTGTTCATTTGCCTTTTCCAGTTTTTTCAGTGGCTGCGGCTTAGTTTTGATTACACCAGAGAACTAATTTAGGTGGTAGAGGTGGGATTCAGGTGTTTTTGCAATTAGTAGAGTTGGTATTTTTTAGGGTTTTTTGGATTGCAGTAAGTGTCCTTCCTATCCTTTTCTTTCTAGGAGGATTGGGCCCCAACGTTTGCTCATACTATTTTCTGTCTGTGTCTGTGTTTCCTCTTGTCTGGCTGCCATTACATGTTTGGGGGCTTCCTATGTTCTTTGGGGATCTGCTCCGGGGAGATAGCTTTCCTCTTTCTATCTTTAGGTGTAGTTAACCTCTCAGGCTGTGACGAGGCGTCTAGGACCAACTTAGGAACGCTCCACGGCTGCCTTTAGTTGTGGTGGTTAGTCAGGGTACTGCAATCCAGTAGATTCCAACCTCTCTGGTGTATTGCCGTTTTTGCCTGCTCTCCTCAGCTACCAAATCATAACAGTATCACCGGCCACTGAAAATTATATGGTACTCAACAGAAGGGAAAAATAGTAAAAGGAAAAAGAAAAAAGGAAGTTGTCAGAAATTTTTTTTTTTCTCTGTTGCATTTTTTTCCCTCTTTTTCTCTGGGAGCTGAGGAGGATTTTTTTTTTTCTCTCAATGGAGTTTGCACAGTTGTCTGGCCGTGTGGATCAGCTTGCCATTGAAGTTCGTAGTATTGCTACCTATCTTGCAGGGTTGCCGGTTGTGGAATCTAGGATGCCCATGCCAGATTTATTTTTGGGGGATCAAGCTAAATTTCTGAATTTCAAAAATAACTGTAAGTTGTTTTTTGCCTTAAAACCTAAGTCCTCAGGGAAAGCAGCACAGCAGGTTCAAATTGTCATCTCTCTCCTGCGCGGCAATCCTCAGGATTGGGCTTTTTCCCTGACACCTGGGGACCCTGTTTTGAGTAATGTTGATGCATTTTTTCTGGCTCTGGGGTTATTGTACGATGAACCTAATGTCACTGATCAAGCTGAAAAAACCTTGTTGGCATTAAATCAGGGGCTTGAGGATGCTTTGTTGTACTGTCAGAAATTCCAAAGTGGGCAGTCCTGACCAAATGGAATGATGATGCTTTGGCAGCCCTTTTTTGGAAGGGTCTGTCAGAGACTGTAAAAGATGTTATGGTGGGTTTCCCTGCTCCCTCTGGTCTCAATGATTCTATGTCATTAGCGATTCAAATTGACAGATGTTTGCGTGAGCGTAGAGGTATGCGTGGAATAGTGTTTGCCTTGTGAGCCAGCTTCAGAACCCATGCAGTGTGATGGAGTGGCTTCTGGGGCACAGCGTCATGAGTTTCGAAAACGCAATGGGTTATGTTTCTACTGTGGTGATGCCTCTCATGCTATTTCAGTCTGCCCTAAGCGGGGAAGACGTTTTGCACGCTCAGTTGTCTTGGGTAGTGTTAAAGACTAAATTTCTGTTGACTGTTACCCTGATTTGCTCCCTGACCACATTTTCTGCTCAGGATTTTGTTGATTCGGGAGCAGCTATTAACCTGATGGATTTTGATTTTGCTAAACGTTGTGGGTTTCCCTTGATACCCCTACGGAAGTCTATTCCCCTACTGGGGATTGATTCTATCCCTTTGGTTGAGAATAAACCCAGTTCTCTACTCAGGTGATAATGAGGGTTGAACCTGATCATCAGGAGAGTTGCAAATTTTTGGTGCTGTATAATCTGCATGACATTATTGTACTAGGTTTCCCTTGGTTACAGTCTCATAATCCTGTTTTGGATTGGAAATCTGTGTCTGTAACGAGTTGGGGCTGCCAATGTGTTAATGCCAACACTCCTGTTTTTTCTGCCTCTCCCCAGGCTCAGGATGTTCCTGACTTTTTGACTGATTTTTCTGATGTGTTTAGCGAAAGTAAATCTGCATCCTTGCCCCCCAATAGGAACTATGACTGTGCTATTGAATTAGTGCCTGGTAGTAAATTCCCTAAAGTTCGCCTTTTTAACTTGTCTGTACCTGAACATGACGCTATGCGGTCTTATATCAAGGAGTCATTGGAGAAGGGTCATATCAGACCATCCTCTTCACCCGTGGGTGCCGGTTTTTTTTTGTGGCCAAAAAGGATGGTTCATTAAGGCCGTGTATTGATTATCGTCTCTTGAACAATATCACTGTGAAATACAATATCCGTTACCCTTGATTTCTGACCTGTTTTCCAGGGTGAAAAGTGCTACTTGGTTTACCAAGCTTGACCTCAGGGGGGCGTATAACCTTATTCGCATTAAGCACGGGGATGAATGGAAGATGGCGTTTAATACCCAAGAGGGGCATTTTGAGTACCTAGTGATTCCCTTTGGGCTCACTAATGCTCCTTCCGTCTTCCAGTGCATCATGAATGATATATTCAGGGATTTTGTGGATAAATTTCTGATTGTTTATTTGGATGATATCTTGATTTTTTCCAATGACTGGGACTCCCATATGAAACATGTTCGGACTGTGTTCCAGATTTTGAGAGAGAATGCTCTGTATGTGAAGGGATCAAAGTGTCTTTTTGGCGTACAGAGGATCTCATTTCTGGGATTCATTTTGTCCCCATCTGTTATTGAAATGGACCGGTCAAGGTTCAGGCCATCTGTTATTGGGTCCAACCTACTTCATTAAAGGCTCTTCAGAGATTCTTGGGTTTTGTCAATTTTTATCGTAAATTTATTGGTAATTTCTCTGTTATTGTTAAACCATTGACTGATTTGACCAAAAAGGGTTCTGATGTGGTGAATTGGCCTCCTGAGGCAGTCTCTGCGTTTCAGGAACTTAAGCAGAGATTCACTTCTGCTCCTGTTCTACGGCAGCCTGATGTTTCTCTGCCATTTCAGGTGGAGGTTGATGCCTCTGAAATTTGGGCAGGTGCCGTTTTGTCCCAAAGAGATCCTGAGACCTCTAAAAGTAACCCTTGTGCCTTTTTCTCTTGAAATTTTTCTCCAACTGAACGTAATTATGACGTGGGTAATTGGGAGTTATTGGCCTGAAGTGGGCTTTTGAAGAGTGGAGACATTGGCTGGAGGGAGCCAAAATCAGGTGGTGGTCCTCACGGACCATAAGAATCTGGTTTATCTGGAATCAGCCAAGCGACTTAATCCTAGACAGGCCAGGTGGGCCTTGTTTTTCACACGTTTTAATTTTGTGGTTTCCTTTCTTCCTGGCACTAAGAATGTTAAGCGGATGCCCTCTCGAGGAGTTTCCTTGCGGATTCTCCTGAGTTATCTGATCCTGCTGTTATTTTGAAAGAGGGTGTAGTTCTTTCCGCCATCTCGCCCAATTTGAGACTGGCTCTGGAAGGGTGTCAGGAGGATAAACCCAGCGCTGCCCTATTGGGAAATTGTTTGTCCCAGACGGTGGAAAAAGAGTGTGATGTCTGAGATTCATTGTTCCGCGTTGGCCGGTCATCCCGGAATTTTTGGTACCAGAGACTTGGTTAGTCGGTCCTTTTGGTGGCCTACTTTGTCTGTGACGTCAGGGAATTTTGCAGTCCTGCGGACTTGCTCTCGCTCCAAGCCTTGCTACTCGCTCTAGTGGTTTGTTGATGCCATTGCCTGTGCCCAAGAGACCATGGACCCATATCTCTATGGATTTCATTTCCGACCTCCTGTTTCTCAGAGAATGACCGTTATCTGGGTGATTTGTGATAGGTTTTCCAAAATGATACATCTTGTGCCATTACCTAAGTTGCCTTCCTCCTCCGAATTGGTGCCTTTGTTCCTTCAGCACGTGGTTCGGTTACACGGCATTCCTGAGAACATTGTGTCTGACAGAGGAGTCCAGTTTGTTTCCAGATTTTGGAGGACTTTCTGTTCTAAACTTGGTGTTCAATTGTCTTTCTCCTCGGCTTTTCATCCTCAGACCAATGGACAAACTGAGAGAACAAACCAGACATTGGAGACTTATCTGAGATGCTTTGTGTCTGCTGATCAAGATGACTGGGTCTCTTTTTTGCCTTTGGCTGAGTTTGCTCTTAATAATAGGGCTAGCTCTGCCACTTTGATGTCTCCATTTTTCTGCAATTTTGGGTTTCACCCTCGATTTTCTTCGGGACAGACGGAGGCTTCTGTCTGTCCAGGTGTTGACTCTGTTGTGGAGCGTATGCAGCAGATTTGGGACCAGGTAGTGGAGAGGTTGTCCTCTCTCAGGAGAGGGCCCAGCGGTTTGCCAACGGCATAGGACTGATGGTCCTCGGTTTGAAGTGGGGGACTTGGTCTGGTTGTCCTCAAGAAATATCCCTATGAGAGTTGCATCTCCTAAGTTTAAGCCTAGGTTCATTGGACCTTATAAGATCATGGAGATTCTTAATCCTGTTTCCTTTCGTTTACTTCTTCCAGGGACATTTAAGATCCATAACGTGTTCCACAAGTCCTTATTGAAGAGGTTTGTCGAGCCAGTGGTTCCTATGGCTGCGCCTCCTGACCCTGTTTTGGTTGAGGGCAATCTGGAGTATGTGGTTGAGAAAATATTGGATTCTCGTTTTTCTAGACGGAAACTCCAGTATTTGGTTAAGTGGAGAGGTTATGGTCAGGAGGACAATTCTTGGGTGTTTGCTTAGACATCCATGCTAGGAGACTGATCCGTGCGTATCACAGAGCTCATCCTGACCGACCTGGTTGCCCAAATGAGGGTTCGGTGACCCCTCTTCAAGGGGGGGTACTGTTGTGAATGTGTTAGAAATGAATTCTGAGCAGAAGCTCCCTCTGGTGGTTACAAACAGTACTGAACCATTCAATGAAAGATTGGCAATCAGGAGTTACAGACTGGTCTTATATAAGGGAGGTTCCCTCCCATCATGGTTGCGGTGATCAATTGTTCTTGTCTCAACTGTGGTTCCTGGTTCACTTGAAGCTTGCTGAGTCTTGCCCGCATCTTCTGCTATCAGATAAGATATTTTCTGCTTTTATTTTTGTGCTTGCTTTTTGCATTTTTCCTGCACTTCTGTGGAGGTCAGCCAGGTCCCCTCCGGGGGCTTGTGCTCCTCTCAGTTTATCTGAGCCACTGTTATTTGTTCATTTGCCTTTTCCAGTTTTTTCAGTGGCTGCGGCTTAGTTTTGTTACACCAGAGAACTAATTTAGGTGGTAGAGGTCGTGTGATCTCAGGTGTTTTTTTAGATAGGAGTTGGTATTTTTTAGGGTTTTTTGGATTGCAGTAAGTGTCCTTCCTATCCTTTTCTTTCTAGAAGATTGGGCCACAACGTTTGCTCATACTATTTTCTGTCTGTGTCTGTGTTTCCTCTTGTCTGGCCGCCATTACATGTTTGGGGGCTTCCTATGTTCTTTGGGGATCTGCTCCGGGGCAGATAGCTTTCCTCTTTCTAGTAGCTTCTAGGTGAGTCGAGGGTTGAGACTCTCCAGAGCTGTGACTTTGCGTCTAGGACCAATTAGGAACGCTCCACTGTACGTGCCTTATACTGACTGGGTTATCAGGGTACTGCAATCACAGTAGATTTCCAACTAGTGTTGAGCGATACTGCTCGATATCTAAAAATATCGGATCGAATGGTATCGCCGATATCACTAAATATCGTCGATATCCGATTCCGATACCGGAAGTCCAATGTAAGTCTATGGGAACCAAATATCGACATTAAAAAAAAACATTCTTGCCTTGTTGGTTAATTGTACATGAAGGAAAACAACAAAGACTAATGTAGAATGTATTGGGGGAGGTTGAGGAGACAATAAAGGCATACATGTTTAACCCAATGCATTGGAATAGCATTAATATATTTTTTTTTGGAAATACGTTTGGATTGACTAACAAATTGACAATGTTGTTAACCTTTTTTCTATTTTGGCAAATATGTATGTTTCACAACTTCCATGCTCTTCACCTTTTTAACTTTTGCCAGTGCCACACTTTCTCCTTCATAATCTTCAAGCAGCATCATCTTTCTCATCAAATTATTCTTCATCTTCACCTTCTTAATCTTCTTCTTAAACTTCTTGCTATTCATGTTTTTGTTTACATTACTCATATTGTTATTATTAAACTAATTAATCTTCTTCATATTCAAATTCTTCATCTTCTTCCTCTTCATCTTCTTCATCATATTCTTATTTGTGACAGAGATTCCTGTACTTGTAATCTGTAAAAGTATGAATTGTTCATCCTTCCGTTCTTGCTGTCACAAAAGATTTAAATTACAACAGTATTTGTCCGTGTTCAGTTTAGCCTGCAGCAGCAGGCATTTTCCAGGGGCACCACGAGGAGGAACGGACTCACCCCCATACACTGCTTAGTCTTCTTCTGCTTAGAATTTAGAGCATATATTTTGCTCTTCATTTTGGTCTTATACTTCATGTTCTTCTGCTTTTTGATCTTCTGCTTATTGTTCTTCTGTCTCTTGTTCTGTATCTTGTAGTTTGTCTTAACTTCTTTGTCCTGTTGGTGATCTTCTTCTGGGTAATCTTTTATTTTTTCTTTGTGATGGTGTTCAGGCTGGTTGGCTTCATGCTCGTCGTCCTTGTTGTCATCTTCTTGGTGTCTTTAAGTCGTCTATTTCGGACAGCTGCGTTCTGAACCTGAGGGTTCAGTGGGCAATGATGTTACAGGAGTACGTGACCGTCTAGGGAGGTACCTGTGTCCAGCATCAGGACAGCGACGTTAGTGGAACTCGGGATACAGATGGAGCAAGAGGACCTAGGCCAAGCAACTGGGAGAACCAGTTGACGGTACTGGACCCCGGACGGGTAGCAGAAGGAAAAGAGGCAATGTCACAACCGAGTACCAGCTGACGTTACTGTGACACGGTTACTAGCAGGAGGTTACTGTGCTCCAAACGGCCACTACCAAGGACCAGCAGACGTTGGTGGAACTCGGATACGGAGATGGAGGCACCTAGGCCAAAGGCACTGGGGAGAACCAGTTGACGGTACTGGACCCCGGACGGGTAGCAGAAGGAAAAGAGGCAATGTCACAACCGAGTACCAGCTGACGTTACTGTGACACGGTTACTAAGCAGGAGGTACCTGTGCTCCAAAGCACTACCAAGGACCAGCAGACGTTGGTGGAACTCGGATACGGAGATGGAGGCACCTAGGCCAAAGGCACTGGGGAGAACCAGTTGACGGTACTGGACCCGGACGGGTAGCAGAACGCACCCATGAAAATGTAAGTTGACAGGACGCAAGCCGTCCGCAGTTACCGAATCACACAGTCCTACAGTGGGTGCTTGTCCTATTGTCACAATGGAAACAGCCTTTATTTACATATCCCACAGCACACATAGGAATCACCTAAACTGCAGGCACCATAGAGTCGGCTAACCCGAATGCAACACGACAGCACAACTTATTGGAGGATAATTGACGTTCACACTGCCAGGAAACAGCTGTCGTGCTGTAACCAGGCTGGCCAGGAGTCAGTACCCCTGCCAATTACTTACGAGCAACAAATGGCGGTGTTGTAGCCCAGGGAGTAGAGTTCAGGTGGTAGAAAGATGAACATAACAGGAGACATGGAAAACGTTGCCAAACAGTTATTTAATCTGAAAACGGACAGGCAAATTCAGGTGAGATCCATGCCTTGTTCATTTTCAGAAAAGTAAGCCGGTCTACATTCTCTGAGGATAGTCGCATGCGACGGTCTGTTACTACACCACCTGCAGCACTAAAGACGCGCTCAGATAATACACTGGCAGCAGGGCAAGCCAGCACCTCCAATGCATACTGGCTAAGCTCTGGCCATGTATCCAACTTAGAGACCCAAAATTTGAAAGGGGAAGAGGCATCTGGGAGTACACTTAGAGGGAAAGCCAAGTAGTCTGTCACCATCTTACGGAAACGTTTCTTCCTGGTGACTGGAGCCGTCTCGGATGGTGTAGACCTTGCTGGCGCTGTCACAAAACTTTGCCACATTTGTAACATACAGTTCTTGCCCTGTGCAGAGGCGCTGCTTCTGCTCCCTCTTGTTGTAGAGGTGTCTACACTGCCTCGACGCACAGAGCTGCTTTGTAAAGGGCAGTAGCAGCAGCACAGCCTCCTCGCTGAATTACAACAGTATGGATTGCACCATGTGTCTTGGACTCCGAATTTTACGGTCCCGTTCACCGGGTGATAAAGGGTTTGTAAGTTGTCCCGGTAGCGAGGGTCTAGGAGGTGTACACCCAATAATCTGACGTGCTGAGAATGTGGGCGATGCGGCGGTCGTTTCTCAGGCACTGAAGCATGAAATCAACCATGTGCTGCAGACTCCCAACTGGCCACAAAGGCTGTCCTTCTGGAAGAGCGCCCATCTCTGCCTCCCTCCCATCACCCCACCCTCGCTCTACATACTGACTAGAGCGTTGTGTACCTCCCTCTGTGGGGATTTTTTTTCCTCCTCCTTTGGACTCCTCCCCCTCCTCTTTCCTCCTCACAAAGTGAGCCCCTGCCCAGCCCTTTGTGAGGAAAACCCCGTTGCAAATGACTGTCCTGAAGGTAATTGAATTTGTGACTCCTCATTCCTCCACCTCTTCCCAAACCTCTTCCTTTAGTGCTTTCAGTGATTTCTGAAGCAGGCAGATAAGGGGACAGTCATGTTGACTAGTGCATCATCTGCACTCGCCATCCGCTTGAGACATCAAACGCACGCAAAACTCGCAGATCCTTCATAGAGGCCCACTCAGTAGTGGGGAAAATGTGAACGGCGCAAATTGCGAGTTGATTGCGCCTGTTCAGCTGATACTCCATTACTGCTGGCTGCTGCTCACACAACCGCTCCAACATATGTAACGTGGAATTCCACCTGGTGGGTACGTCACATATGATGCGATGTTCCCGGAAGGCGAAATCTGACTTGCAGAGCGCAATGCCGATCTGGCCATCGGAACGTTGCAAGTGAGCGCACTCTAGGCGGACCTTGTGCAGCAGTGCATCAAGATCCGGGTAGTCCCCTCAAAAAACTCTGCACGACCAAGTTGAGCACATGTGCCAACATGGTATGTGAGTGAGGTTGCCAAGGGCCCCG
This sequence comes from Oophaga sylvatica, assembly GCA_033576555.1. NCBI lineage: Eukaryota > Metazoa > Chordata > Amphibia > Anura > Dendrobatidae > Oophaga > Oophaga sylvatica. The sequence goes on from JARQOD010013445.1 coordinate 15,153, forward strand.
AGCTGCCACCAGATTTCGGCCATTGTCACACACCACCAAGCCGGCTGGAAAATTAGCTGACAAAAACCACACGTCGCTCTCCTGCTTGATGGCATCCCAGAGCTCCTGCGCTGTGTGTCTTCGATTCCCCATGGAAATTAATTTCAGGAAACGGCCTGTTGACGTTTGGCCACGGCTGTGCTCATATCGGTCGCAACAGGGAACGTTCACCGGGTCCATGTGGAGGTATACCGTACGCTCATGCAGCGATGATTCTGAGGAACTGGAGTAGGAGGAGGAATCAATGTGTACAGACTGATTCCTCAATCCTTGGAGTTGGCAGAACACGTACAAACCCACTCAAGATCTGTACCCGCTCCA
>JARQOD010013446.1:0-15505 GCA_033576555.1 Oophaga sylvatica
GGGGGGGGGGGGGGGGGGGGGGGGGGGGGGGGGGGGGGGGGGGGGTTTTGGGGGGGGGGGGGGGGGGGGGGGGGGGGGGGGGGGGGGGGGGGGTTTTTGGGGGGGGGGGGGGGGGGGGGGGGGGGGGGGGGGGGTTTTGGGGTGGGGGGGGGGGGGGGGGGGGGGGGGGGGGGGGGGGGGGGGGGGTTTTTGGGGGGGGGGGGGGGGGGGGTTTTTTGGGGGGGGGGTTTTTGGGGGGGGGGGGGGGGTGGTTTTTTGGGGGGGGGGGGGGGGGGGGGGGGGGGATCCAGGGCCTTCGGCCAGAATCCTGTGCCCAAAACTCCCAAGCTGCCATACTTGCCACCCTCCCTTACTGTGCCAACCAACTCCTTACTTCCAACCAACTGCATTATGTGCCAACCACTGCCATTCTGGCCACCAGAATGCCCATACTGTGCCAACCGAGCCCCTACTCACCTAAACCAAACACTTACTGCAACAACTGCCCCATGTACGACCAACTTGCCACCGAAACCCTTATGTGCCAACCAGAAGCCATTCTTGCAACAGAGCCCCCATTATTGCCAACTGCCCATTACGTGCCACCAGAAACTGCCATTACTTCCAACCGAGACTGCCCCATTACTGTGCCAACGAACTCCATAACTGCTCAACCAGAACTGCCCATTACTGTGCCAACCGAACTGCCCCATTACTGTGCCCACAGCCATTACTGCCACAACAGCCCCTAACTGCCAACATCTGCCATTTACAGGCCATACAGCAACGATCCCATTACTGTGCCAACCAATGCCCATTGTGCCAACCAGACTGCCCCATTCTGTGCCAACCAGAACTCCCCATTATGCCAACCAACGCCCTGCACAAAACTAATTGGCCAACCAATCACCCATTCGTGCCAACCAGAACTGCCCCATTATGCCACCAGAACTCCCATACTGCAACAAGATCCCATTACTGTGCCAACCAAGCGCCTTACTGTGCACAACTGCCCAAACTGCCACAACCCAACTGTGCCAACCAATGCCCATAATGTGCCAACCAAAACTGCCCCATACTGCCCCAATCCCCAACGTCCAACCATAGCTGCCACTTATTCAACCTGCCCTTGTCCAATAGACCGCCCCATACTGTGCCAAACCCCTACTGTGCCACCATCTGTGCACAGACCCACTGTGCCAACAGACTGCCCATATGCCACCAACGTGCCCATTACTGCCACCAATCCTGCCCCATAACTGTGCCAACCCATACTGCCAACAGACCATAGTCCAACCAACAACCATAGCCCCAATACTGCCACATACCACCTTACTGCCACCAAACTGCCCAACATGTGCAACCAAGACTGCCATTGGCCAACCAATACTGTCCTACTGCCAACCATATTGCCAACAGACTGCCCCATACTGCCCAAAACTGCATCTTAGCCAACCATTCCCATTACTGTGCAACCAAGATTGCCAACAGTACCCAAACTGTCCTACTGTGCCAACCAGAAACTCCCCTTCTCAACCGCTGCCCCATTACTGTGCCAACCAAAACTCCCCATTACTGGCCAACCAGAACCTACATTACTGTGCAACCAAGCTGCCCCATTATGTGCCAACCAAAACTGCCCATTACTGGCCAACCCATGCCAACGATGCCCCATTTCGACCAACCAGCATATGTCCAAAAAGCCCCTATGTGCCAACCAAAACCCCATTACTGTCAAAACTTCATTACTGCCAACCAACTCCATGTGCCAACCAGAGCCTATTGCCCTCATTACTGTGCCAACCAGAGCTCTCCATTACTGTGCACAACCCTGCCCATTACTGTGCCAACAAACTGCCCATTCTGCCAACCAGACCTGCCCAATGAACGACTGCCTAAACCAGACTGTCATTGCAACAAGCTCCTTACTGTGCACCACTCTACTGTGCCACCGAGCTGCCATTAGTCCACCAACTCCTACTGTGCAACCAGCCTCTGCACGCTCCATAGTCCACCAGCTGCCATACTGGCACAACTCATACTGTGCCAACCAGATCCCATACTGTGCAACCAAACCTACTTGCACAACCCATTACTGTCCAACCAACGCCCTACTGTGCACCAATTCCATTACTTGCCAACACGCCATTACGTGCCAACCAGACTCCTATGTCCAAAGCCATATAGTGCATTACTCAACCAAAGCTTATTGCCAACACCTCTGTCCAACTCCATACTGCACCAGATCCATACTTGCCAACAAGCTGATTACTCACCAACTCATATTCACAGTCCATAGTCACCGACTCCCCAACTGTGCAACAAACTCCTACTGTCACACCCATATCACAGAGTCCATATTGCCAACATCCTCTGCAACCACTGCATTACTGTGCCATCCCCATTACTGGCCACCAAACCCATACTTGCAACCACCCATTAGCAATCCATCTTGCACAACGCTCTGTGCCATCTATATGTGCCAACACGCCCTATGCAAAACCCCCAATGCCAACAAACTCCCATACGGCAACACGCCATTTTGCACACTCCATTATGGCCAACCAGAGCCCCATACTGTCCAACAGAGCTCTAGTCACATGCCTAGCCAACCACTCCTAGCACAGACTCATTGCAACCAATCCATACTGTGCACCAAATCACAACGTTCAACAGACTCCATATTGCAACAGAGCTCATTAGGCAACCAACTCCTACGGCCACAACTGCCTCTGTCCAACAGTGCATACTGGCACAGCTCCATTCTGTCCAGCCACTCCAACACTGTTTTGCCAACCAACTGCCCATTACTGTGCCAACCAGAACTCATTACTGTGCCAACCAGAACTGCCCCATTACTGTGCCAACCAGAGATGCCCATTACTGTGCCAACCAGAACTGTCATTACTAGCCAACCAAGCTGCCCCATAATTGTGCCAACCAGAGCCTGCTACATTACTGTGCAACCAGAACTTCCCATTACTGTGCCAACCAGAGACTGCCCCATTCTGTGCCAACCAGAGCTGTACATTACTGTGCCAACCAAGCCTGCCCCATTACTGTGCCACCAGACTGCCCCATTACTTGCCAACCAGGTGCCCATTAATGTGCCAACCGACTGCCCATTACTGTGCCAACCAGAACTCCCCATTACTGTGCCAACCAGAAACTGCCCCATTACTGTGCCACCAGACCTGCCCCATTACTGTGCCAACCAGAACTACCCATTACTGTGCCAACCAGAAACTGCCCCATTACTGTGCCAACCAGAGCTGCCCATTACTGTCCAACCAGAACTCCCCATTACTGTGCCAACCAGAGACTGACCCATTACTGTGCACCAGAAAGTACCCATTACTGTGCCAACCAAACTGCCCTTACTGTGCCACCCAGAATCTCCCCATTAATGTGCCAACCAGAACTGCCCATTCTGTGCCAACCAGAAACTCCCCCAAAGTGCAACCAAAACTCCCCATAGTGCCAACACCCCCAGAAAGACTCCCCATACTGTCCAACCAAACTGCCCCATTACTGGCCAACCAAGCCCATTACTGGGTCCAATGGCCACCAGAACTCCATTACTGTGCCAACCAACTGCCCAATTGCCAACCAGACTGCCCCATTACTGTGCCAACCAAACTCCCCATACTGTGCCAACCAGAGCCTACTCAAAATGACTTGCCAACCAAGCGCCATTATGTGCCAACCAGAGCCTGCCCCATTACTGTGCCAACCAGAACTGCCATTACTGTGCCAACCAGAGCTCCCCATTACTGTGCCAACCAGACCTGCCCATTACTGTGCCACCAAAACTGCCCCATTACTTGCCAACCAGAGCTGCCCATATGTGCCAACCAGAGCCGCCCCATTACTGTGCCACAGAACGCCCCATTACTGTGCCAACCAGACTGCCCCATTACTTGCCAACCAGAGCTCCCCATACTGTGCCAACCAGAACTACCCCATTACTGTGCCAACCAGAACGCCCCATTACTGTGCCAACCAAGCCTGCCATTACTGTGCCAACCAGAACGCCCCATTCTGTGCCAACCAACTGCCCATTACGTCCAAACTGTCCCATTATGTGCCAACCAGCCTGCCCTTACTGTCAACCTGTGCCAACCAGAGACTGACCCATTACTGTGCAACCAGAAACTACCCCATTACTGTGCCAACCAGAACTGCCCTTTACTGTGCCAACCCAGAATCTCCCCATTAATGTGCCAACCAGAGCTGCCCCATTACTGTGCCAACCAGAAACTCCCCCAAAACTGTGCCAACCAGAGAACTTGGGCCCCCTTACTGTGCCAACCAGAGCCTGCCCCATTACTGTGCCAACCAGAACTCCCCATTACTGTGCCAACCAGAGACTGCCCCATTACTGTGCCAACCAGAGACTGACCCATTACTGTGCCAACCAGAACTGTACCCATTACTGTGCCAACCAAAGCTGCCCCATTACTGTGCCAACCAGAATCTCCCCATTAATGTGCCAACCAGTAAAGCTGCCCCATTACTGTGCCAACCAGAACTCCCCTCCAAAACTGTGCCAACCAGAAACTGCCCCATTACTGTGCCAACCAGAAACCTGCCCCAAAATTTCTTGCCAACCAGAGCTGCCCCATTAATGTGCCAACCAGAGCTGCCCCATTACTGTGCCAACCATAAACACTTGCCCCATTGCTGCCAACCAACTGTACATACTGTGCCAACCAGAGCCTGCCCATTACTGGCCAATGTCCAACCAGAGCCCCCTTACTTTCAACCAGACTCCCCATTATGTGCCAACCAGAGAAACCCCTTTCTGGCCCAACCCGAAAAAAACCGCCCCAATTCTGTCCACCAGAGCTTTTCATTACTGGCCAACCCAAAAAAACCCCATACGTCAACAGGCCTTTTTTGTGCCAACCAAAACCCCCCATTACTGTCCAACCAGAACTGCCCCATTAACTGTGCCTAAACCGAGCCCGCCCCATTACTGTGCCAACCAAAACTCCCATTCTGTGGGCCAAACCAAACTGCCCCTTACGTCCAACCAAGCCTCCCCTTATTGCCAACCCCAAACTCCCCCTTTTCGGCCAACCAAACGCCCCTTTCTGTGCCAACCAGACTCCCCATTACTGGGCCACCAAAATTTCCCCCCTTACGGCCAAACCCGAGACGACATTATTGCCCAACCAAGTCCCCCCATGTGCCCAAACCCAAAACCTGGCCCATTTAACTGTTCCAACCAGAACGCCCCATTCTGTCCCAAACCGAAACTTCAACTGTGCCAACCAGCCCTTTCCCCTTATGCCACCAACCCGCCCCCTTATGGCCAACCAGGGCCCCTTTGTGCCAACCAAACTGCCCCATTACTGTCCAACCAAGCTCCCATTACTGTGCCCAAACCCAAAAAAACCCCCCTTCTGGCCAACCAGAGCCCCCCCCTTTACTGTGCCAACCAGAACCCCCTTCCCCTAATGTCCCCCCCAAACCCCCCCATTTCTGTGCCAACCCCAAACTCCCAAAATTGCCAACCGACCGCCCCATTACTGGCCCAAACCAAAAAAAACAAAATCCCCCTTATGTGCCAACCAGAACTCCCCATTAATGTCAACCGAAAATCCCCTACTGTGCCCAAACCGAAACTGCCCCCTTTCGTGCCAACCAGAACTCCCCATTTTGGGCCCCCAACCCACCCCCATTACCTTGGGAAACCAAAATCCCCATTTGGCCAACCAGACCCCCCCTAATTTCCAACCAAGCCTGCCCCATTACTTGCAACCAGAAAATCCCCCATTTCTGTGCCAACCAAGCTTTTACTGTCCCAACCCGACCCCCCATTTCTGTGGCCAAAACTTTTTCCCAAAGTTCCAACCAAAGCCGCCCCTTACTGTGCCAAACCCAAACTCCCCATTATGTGCCAACCAATGCCCCATTACTTGCCAACCAGAGCCCCTTCCCCCCCCATTACTGTCCAACCAGAAACTCCCCATTTACTTGAACCCGAGCCCGCCCCAAAATGGGCCAACCAACCCCCCATTACTGTGCCAAAAACCCCCAAGCCCCCTCCCAATACTGGCCAACCAAGCCTTTCCCCATTTACCCGAAACCCCAAATTTAACCACCCAAAACCGTCCTTTTCCAACCAGAAAATTCCCATTAAACCTGGCCAACCAGACCCGCCCCATTCTGCCACCAGAATCCCCATTTCGTCCCAAACCCAAAACTGCCCCTTATTGCCAACCAGAGCCTTTCCCCATTTGTGCCAACCAGAGCCCGCCCCTTAATGTCCACCATTCCCCCCCCTTATGTGCCACCAACTTCCCATTCTCCCAACCAAAACTTAAAATGGCCAACCGAGCCCCATTACTGTGCCCCAAAACTGCCCCCTTCTTTTCCCAAATGTGCCCCAAAAACCAAGCCGGCCCCATTACGTCCAACCAGAATCCGCCATTTCTGTCCAACCCAAACTGCCCCCTTTCGGCCAACCCAGAACGCCCCCCCCTTTTGCCCAAAACCCGAATCCCCATTAAATGTCCAACCAACCCCGCCCCCTAAAGGCCAACCAGAGCCCCCCATTATGTCCAACCCAAAATTCCCCTTACTGGCCAACCAAACTGCTTACTGTGCCCAACCAAAAGGCCCCTTACTGTGCCCCCCCAGAACTCCCCTTTCTTTGCCCCCGTTTTTTTCCAACCGACCGCCCCATTACCGTGCAAACCCGAACCCCCCAACTGTGCCCAAACCCAAAATTTCCCCTTTACTGTGCCAACCAACCGATTACGTGCCAACCAAACTCCCCATTTCGGCCAACCAGAACTGCCCCTTATTGGGCCAACCAGAGCCCGCCCATTACGGCAACCAAAACTTTCCCCCTTACTGTGCCAAACCCGAAAGGGCCCCCTGGGCCCCAAAAAATTTTGGCCAACAAAGGCCCGCCCCTTTCTGTGCCAACCATAAACCCCCCCCAACTGTGCCAAAAAGAAATCCCCCCTTACGTGCCAACCAAACTGCCCCCACTTTCCAACCAAAATTGGCCCCCTTTTGTTCCCAAACCCAAACCGCCCCTTTCTGTGCCAAAAAAACCCCCATTCGTGGCCAACCAGAGCGACTTACTGTGCCAACCAGGCCTGCCCCATTTCTGCCACCAAAACTCCCCCCTTTCTGCCCAAACCAGGGTTTCCCATATGTGCCAACCGAGCCGTTTTCTTGCCAACCAGAAACTCCCCATTTCGTGCCCCAAACCCGAAAGCCCCCTGCCCAAAATTTCTGTGTCCAACCAAACCCCCCATTTTTTGTGCCAAAAAAAGCTTTCCCCCTATGTGCCAACCGAGCCGCCCATTTCGTGCCCAACCCGAACTTCCCCCCTTACTGGCCAACCAGACCCCGCCCATACGGCCCAACCAAAATCCCATTTCTTGGGAACCCAAACTGGCCCCCACTGTTCCAACCAGAACTCCCCATTATGTGCCCAAAAAAAAACCCCATTACTGGGCCCCAAAACCCCCTAAGGAAAAATCCCCATTATGGCCAACCCAAGCCCGCCCCCTTACGTGCCACCCGAACTCCCCCAACTGTGCCAACCAAACTGCCCCCTTACTGTCCAACCAAACGCCCCCAAAACCGTTTCCCCTTTTTCCAACCCGTCGGGCCCCCTTTCTGTGCCACCAAAAACCCCCATTTGTGCCAACCAGGCTTTCCCCTTACGTGCCAACCAACCTGCCCAACTGTAAAACAAAAGCCCGCCCCTTACGTGCCAACCAAAACCCCCATTTTCCAACCAGAGTCCCCTTTTTTTGCCAACCAAACCTGACATTACGGCCAACCAGACTTCCCCCTTTCAGTGCCCCCAGAACTGTCATTTCTTTTCCCAACCCCAAAGGCCCCCTTTTGTGCCAACCAAAAATCCCCCTTATGTGCCAACCCGAACTGCCCCTTAAATGTGCCCAAACCCAAGCCCCGATTACTTGCCAAACCGAAAGACCCTTAAATTTTCCAACCAAGACTTCATACTTGCCAACCAACCTGCCCCATAATTTTGCCAACCAGACCCCCATTTCGTGCCAACCAGAAACTTCGCCCATTACTGTGCCAACCAGAACTGCCCCACGTGCCAACCAGACTACATTACTGTGCCAACAAGCCTGCCCCATTTCTGTGCACCAGAAACTGCCCCCTTTTCTTTGGGGCCAAACCCGGTGCCCATTTTGCCAACCGACCGCCCATTTCTTGCCCAAACCCAAAAATTCCCCTTTCTGTCCCAAACCGAAACCCCCATTTCTGTGCCAACCAAACCGCCCCCTTACTGTGCCAACCAAACCCCCCCAAAACTGTCCAACCAAAACCTCCCATTACTGGCCAACCCGAGCCCCCATTTTTGGCCAACCAGAACCCCTTTCCCAACCCCCATTACTGGCCAAACCCGAGCACCCATTACTGGGCAAAACCAAAAATCCCCTTTCAGTGGGCCCAAACCCGAAACCCGCCTTACTGTGCCACCAAATCTCCCATTAAGTGCCAACCGAACGCCCCATTACGTCAACCGAAATTAAAACTGTGCCAAAACCCGAAAAAACCCATTTTCGGCCAACCAAGCCGCCCATTTCGGGGGCCCAAACCCAAACTCCCCCTTACGTGCCAACCAAGCTGCCCATTTCTGTGCCAACCAAGCTGCCCATTACTGTCAACCAGAAACTTTAAATTTTGTGCCAACCAAAACTGCCCTTTTTCTGGCCACCCAACTTCCTTAAAAAGTGCCAAACCCGAGGCCCCATTTTTGGCCAACCAAACCCCCCCCCAAAACTGGGCCCCCCAAAAACTCCCCTTACTGTCCAACCAGAAAAGCCCCCTTACTTTTTCCAACCCGAGCGCCCCCTTAAAAACCAACCAGAGCCTCCCCCCTTTCGTGCCCAACAAAAACCCCCTTCGTCAACCAATTTTTACTTTTGCCAACCAGAGCCCCCCCATTACGTGCCAACCCGAGAAAGGCCCATTCTGTGCCAACCAATCCCCCATTCTTGGCCAACCAAAACCCCCCCAAACTTTCCAACCCGAAACCCCCATTACTGTGCAACCAAACGCCCCTTTGTGCCAACCAGAGCTGTACATTATGGCCAAACCAGAGCCCCCCATTATGTGCAAAACCCCCAAAAAAACCCCATTATTGCCAACAAGCTCCCCTTACTGTGGGCCCAAACCAAAAATTTTGTGCCCCAAAAAAATTTCTGTCCCAAACCAGCTTCATTTCTTTGCCAACCAACCTCCCCCATTAAAAGTCCAAACCCGAGCCGCCCCTTCGTGCTAACCAACTCCCTTAAAAGTCCAACCAAGCGCCCATTCTTTCCCAACCAAGTTTTTGGGATAACTTTTGCCAACCAAGCGCCCCCTTACTGGCCAACCAGAAACTCCCCCCAATTTCCAACCAAATTCCCCATTATGTGCCAACCGAACCATTCTGTGCCAACCAGAAACCCCCCATACTGTCCAACCAAAATGCCCATTACTTTTTGCCAACCAGAGCCCCCCCCCCCCCCTTCTGTGCCAAAAAAAACTTTCCCCTTACTTTTGCCAACCAGGGCCCATTTTGTGCCAACCAGGCCTGCCCCAATACTGGGCCACCAGAAATCCCAATTTACTGGGCCAACCAACCCCCGCCCCATTTCTTTGCAACCAGAACTCCCCCTTACTGTCCAACCCAAAATGCCCCATTACTGTCCAACCAAGCTCCCCTTACTTGCCAACCAGAAAAACCCTTACGTCCAACCAGAACCCCCCTTTTCTGTGCCACCAGACCTCCCCATTTGTGCCAACCAACTCCCCATTATTTTGCCAACCAAAATCCCCCCAAAGTGCCAACCCCAAAAAAACCCCCTACTTGCCAAAACCCGACCCCCATTTTTCAACCAGAGCTGCCCCATTTTGTGCCAACCCAAAAACCCCCCCAACTGGCCAACCCAAAAAATTCCCCCCTTGGCCAACCAAGCCGCCCCCTTACTGTTCCAAACCCAAAAATCCCCATTAAAGTGCCAACAGAGGTGCCCCTTACTTGCCAACCAAAACCCTCCCCATTAATACTGTGCCAACCAAAGCTCCCCATTATGTGCCAACCCATGCCTGGCCCCCCCAACTTTGGGCCCCCAGAAACTGCCCCCCCTTACTTGCCAACCAGAAACGCCCCCTTCCCTTTTTAACCAAGCCTGCCCCTTAATGTGCCAACCGAAACTCCCCCCTTTCTGGCCCCAAACCCAAACGCCCCTTACGCCAACCAACCCCCCCCCATTCTGGCCAACCCAAAAACCCCCCTTACGTCCAACCAAAACTGCCCCTTACTTTTCAACCAGAGCCTCCCCCCATTTTGCCAACAGAGCCCGCCCCATAATGTGCCAACCAACCCCCCCATTACTGGCCAAAAAAAGACCCCCATTCTGTCCAACCAAACTGACATTACGTGCCCAAAAGAGGGGCCCATTACTGTGCCCCCAGAAACGCCCCAAACTTTTCCAACCAGGTCTCATTAATGTGCCAAACCAGCCCCCCATTACTGGCCCAAACCCAAAAATTCCCCCACGTGCCAACCAAACTGCCCCATTTTGTGCCAACCAACCCGCCCCATTACTGTCCAACCAAACACCCCATTACGTGCCAACCAGAAACCGGCCCCATTACGGCCAACCAAGCCGCCCCATTCTGTGCAACCAGAAACCCCATTACTGCCAACCAGAACTGACCCCTTACTTGCAACCCGAAAAATACCCATTACGTCCCAAACCCGAAAACTGGGCCTTACTGTGCCACCCCGACTCCCATTATTGCCAACCAAAGTGCCCCATTACGTGCCCAACCAGAACCCCCAAAACTGTCCAACCAAAAACTTCCCATTACTGTGCCAACCAGACCCGCCCCATTTCTGTCCAACCAAACTCCCATTACTGTCCAACCAGAGACGCCCCCCTTACGGCCAACCAAAGGCGCCCCTTACTGTGCATCCGAAAATACCTTTTTCGTGGGCCACCAAACCCTCCCCCCATTAAAGGCCAACCAGAAACCCCCGATTACTTTCCAACCAAACTCCCCCCAAAAATGGCCAACCAAAATGCCCCCTTACTGGGGGCCCAAACCCAAAAATGCCCCCTTTTTTTTTCCAACAAGCGCCCCAATAATGTCCAACCAAAACCCCCCATTACTGTGCCAACCCGAAACGCCCATTTTGTGCCAACCAAACGCCCCATTACTAGCCAAACCCAAAATGCCCATTACTTTCAACCCAAAAAGACTTACTTGCCCAAACCCAACCTCCCCTAATTTTGCCCAAACCCGAGCCTGCCATTACGTCTAACCAAAACTTCCCCATTTCTGTGCCCAAAAGCTAAACTGTGCCAAACCCCAAGGGGCCCCCAGACCCGCCCCATTACTTTTCCAAAAAAAAACCCCCTTGTGCCAACCAAGCCCGCCCCCTACTGTCCAACCAAACCCCCCATTACGTGCCCCCAGAAAATGCCCCATTTCTTGGGCCCAAACCCGGTGCCCCATTATGTTCCAACCGAACACATACGTGCCAAACCAAAAAACCCCATTAACGTGCCCAACCAGAACTCCCCCTTACTGGGCCAACCAGAGTAGAAAATTTTCCAAACCAAAAAACCCCCCTACCCCCTAATTTCCACCAAAACTGCCCCAATATTCCAACCGAAAATCCCCCAAATGTGCCAACCAAAACTTCCCCCTTACTGGCCAAACCAGCCCCCCCCCATTACTGGCCAAAACCCAAAAAAACCCAATACGTGCCCCAAACCGAGCTGCCCCCCTTACTGTGCCAACCCAAAACTGCCCAAAATTTTACCAAAAATCCCAACCCCCCAACCCGGCCCTTTTCTGTGCCACCCAGAAAAATCCCAAAAAATTTGTGCCAACCAAGCTCCCCCTTACTGGCCAACCCAAACTCCCCAAAACTGTGCCAACCAAAACCCCCATTAATGTTTTCCAACCAGAAAAGCCCATTACTTTGCCCAACCAAAACCCGCCCCCTTTAAGTGCCACCAAGCGATTACTGTTTCCCAACAAAAGGTCATTCTGGGCCAAACCCAAACGTCATTTCTGGCCAACCAAGCCTCCCCCTTACGTGCAAAAAAGACCCCCCTTTACTGTGCCAACCAAAAAAATCCCCCCTTACTGTCCAAACCCAAACGCCCCAACGTCCCAACCAGAGCCCGCCCCTTTGTGGAAAAAATTTTTTCTGTGCCAACCAAAACTGCCCCTTAAAGTCCAACCCGATGCCCCTTATGTGCCAACCCGACTGCCCCATAATGTGCCCAAACCCAAACTGCCCCTTTCTGCCCAAACCAAAACCCCCATTACGTGCCCACCAAAATGCCCATTTTGTCCAAAACCCGAACTCAAACTTGCCAACCAGAGCCTGCCCCCTAATTTTGGGCCCCCAACCCCTCTGCTCCAAAAATTCCCCCCTTTTGCCAACCAGAGCTGCCCCCTTCTTGCCAACCAACTGAAAACTGTGCCCCAAAAGCCTCCATTTCTGTCCACCAGAAACTCCCCCTTACTTGCCAACCATGCCCAATAAAGTGCCAAAACCCCCCCATACTGTCCAACCAGAAACTTCCCCCTTACTGGCCAACCAAAAGAAACCGCCCCCCATTACTGGGCCCAAACCCAAAACCGCCCATTACTGTGCCAACCAAACTCCCCCTACTGGCCCAAACCCGAAACTGCCCCATTACTGTCCAACCCGACCTGCCCCCCAAAAACTGTGCCAACCAGAACTTAATTTCTGGCCAAACCCGAGGGCCCCGCCCATTTCGTGCAACCCGAAAAACCCATTTCTGTGCCCAAACCCGAACTGCCCCCATGTGCCCCCGAAACTCCCCCCTTTATTCCCAAACCCAAACGCCCCTTACTGTGCCAACCAAAACTCCCCCAAAAATTGCCAAAAGAAACTTCCCCCTTACTGTGCCAACCAAGCCCCCCATTTCTGTGCCAACCAGAACTCCCCCTTACTTGCCAACCAGAGCCGCCCCATTACGTGCCAACCAGAGACTTTACCTTCTGAGCCCAAACAATTACTGTGGCCAACCGAAACCCCCCCCTTTCTGGCCACCCCGAACTCCCCCCAAAATGTGCCAACCAGAATGGCATTACTGTCCAACCAAAACTTCCCCCAAAATGTGCCAACCAAAACTCCCATTTTCTGTCCAACCAAACTTCCCCCCTTAAAATTTGCCCAAACCCAAAAAGGCCCCATTAAGTGCCAACCAACCCCCCATTTCTGTGCCAAGCAGAAACGGGGTCATTCTGTGCCCAAACCCGAAAAAACTGTAAACTGTGCCAACCAAGCCTGCCCCCTTTTCTGTGGAACAACCGCCCTTTTCTGTGCCAACCAAACTCCCCTTATGTGCCCAACCAAAACGCCCCATTAAATTTTCCAAACCAAGCCTGCCCCATTTCTGTCCAACCAAAGAATTTTTAAAAATACTTTTGGCCAACCAGAGCCCTGCCCCCTTAAAAATGCCAACCCAAAAAAGCCCCCTTTCTCCAACCAAAACTGTACAATACGGCCAAACCGACCCCCCCCATATGTGCCAAACCAAATGCCCATTACTGGCCAACCCAAACTTTCTTACTTTCCCAACCCCAGTTAACCCCTGTACATACTGTGCCAACCAAAACCTCCCCATTATGTCCAACCAAAAGCCCCCTTTTCCCCCAATTCTTTGTGCAAAACCCAAAAATGCCCCATTATTGCCAACCAAAACGCCCCTTACTTCCCAAACCCAAGTGTCATTAATGTGCAACCGAGCCCCCCTTTTCTGTGCCAACCGAACGCCCTTTTTGGCCAACCAACGATTACTTTCCCAACCAGAACGTCATTTGTGGGCCCAAACCCCCCCCCCATTTCTGTCCCCCCCAGAACTTCCCCCTACTTGCCAACCAAAACTGCCCCATTTTGTGCCAAACCAAAAATGCCCATTACGTGCCAACCAGAACTGACCATTACGTGAACCAAAAAGTAACCATTCGTTTCCCCGAACCGGCTTACTTTCCACCCAAACTCCCCCAAATTTTGTCCAACCAGAACTCCCCCTTTTCTGTCCAACCAAAACTCCCCCCAAAAATGTGCCCCCAAAACTCCCCCTTTTTTTGCCAACCAAACCCCCCTGGCCCCAAAAATTTTTGGCCAACCAGAACTGCCCCATACGTGCCAACCAAGACTGACCCCTTCTGTGCAACCCCGAAAATCCCAACTTGCCAAACCCGAAACGCCCTTACTGTTCCACCCCGAAACTCCCCATTAAAAGGCCCAACCAGAAGCTGCCGAAAATTACTGTGCCAACCAGAAACTCCCCCCTTGCCCAAACCCAAAACCCCATTACTTTCCCAACCCCCCCCAAAAAAATGCCCCATTATTTTCCAAACCCGACGCCCCCATATTTGGCCCAAACCAAAACTGCCCCATTACTGTCAAAACGGGAAAAAGGCTAAAAACTGTGCCAACCAAGCCCGCCCCTTTTCTGTCAACAGAGCTGCCCCTTTTTCTGTCCAACCAAAAAATCCCCCCTTAAAGTGCCAACCAAAGCTGCCCCCTACGTGCCAACCAGAGCCCGCCCCAAAACGTGCCAACCAGAAAGCCCCATTTTTGTGCCAACCAAGACGTACATTACTGTGCCAAACCCAAACCGCCCCCTTTTTTCCAACCAAAAAACCCCAAAAAACCCTTTTTTCCCAAAAAAAACTGCCCCATTTCGTGCCCCCCAGAGAACCCATTACTGGCCAACCAAACAAATTACAATGCCAACCAGATTTCCCTAATTTGCCAACCAACCCCATTTTGTCAACCAAAACTTCCCCCCTTACGTGCCAACCAGAACTCCCCCTTCTTCCAACCAAAAATTTCCCCTTACAAAGTGCCCAAACCAGACCCGCCCCATTTCGTGCCAACCAAAACCCCCCATTCTGTGCAACCAAAATTCCCCTTTGCCCAACCAAACTGCCCTTACTGTGTCCACCAGAAAAACCCCCCCTTTTGGCCCAAACCCAAACTGCCCATTACTCCAACCAAATTTCCCCCAAAACCTTGGCCAAAGAACGCCCCTTCTGTGCCCAACCCCGAAAATCCCCCTTACTTCCAACCAGACGCCCCAAATTTTGGGCCCCCAACCCCCATTATGGCCAACCCGAAAAGCCCCATTCGTGCCAACCGAAACTCCCAAAATTTCCAAACCCGAAACTCCCCATTACTGTCCCAACCCGGAGCCCCCCCCCCTTACTGGCCAACCAGAAAATCCCCCCAAAAAGTCCAACCGAACTGCCCCATTACGGGCCAACCAAGCCCCGCCCCCTTTCTGTGCCACCCAAACGCCCCATTTTGCCAACCAGAGCTGAACATTTCGGCCAACCAACTGCCCCCCCTTTGGGCCAACCCGAAAAACCCCCCCTTTTACCCGTGCAACCAAAACTCCCCTTATTTGGGCCACCCAAAAATGCCCCATTACTGTGCCCCCCAAGTGCCCCCTTACTGTGCCAACCAGAACTT
>JARQOD010013447.1:0-15187 GCA_033576555.1 Oophaga sylvatica
CCAAAAGCCATGACTCCATCACCCAGTGTGGATTATCGGTGGTCCCTGCCTTTAGGGGCCCCTGCAGTTCCAAAAGACATTGCTCCATCAGCCAGTGTAGATTATTGGGGATCCCTGTCCTTAGGGGCTCCTGCAGATCCAGCAACCATTGCTCTATCACCCAGTGTGGATTAATGGGGATCCTTGCCCTTAAGGGCCCCTGCAGATCCAGCAGCCATGGCTTCATCACCCAGTGTGGATTATCAGGGATCCCTGTCCTTAGGGGCCCCTGCAGATCCAGTAGCCATGGCTCCATCATCCAGTGTGGATTATCGGGGATCCCTGTCCTTAGGGGTCCCTGCAGATCCAGCAGGCATTGCTTCATCACCCAGTGTGGATTATCAGGGATCCCTGTCCTTAGGGGCCCCTGCAGATCCAGTAGCCATTGCTTCATCACCCAGTGTGGATTGTTGGGGATCCCTGTCCATAGGGGTCCCTGCAGATCCAGCAGCCATTGCTTCATCACCCAGTGTGGATTATCGGGGATCCCTGTCCATCACCAGGGGACACAGTGCTCTGTCCGGGGGTCCCAGTTAATGGCTCTGCTAAACAGTGAAGATCTCACGCTCTTCCTGTGGCTTCTTTGTTTTTCAGATGCTAATGTGGTTTCTGACCACAAAGCCTTTATTCTGGGGCCGCCATCTCTGCTGTCTGGCTCGTCTGCTATGAATGGAAGCGGTGGCCAACGTGGGCAGTCCTTGATCAACGCTGGATTGTCCCATGCGGCTGATTTACGTTTTGGGAAGCGCATCTTCTCTTGTCAGCCTATGTCCGGGAGGGCGTCCTTCCGCTGCCGCCTTTCATTGCTGTGCACATGAGAGTGTAACAAAGCCGCAGCTCCTGAAGGAACCTGAATCGTCGCTTCATACAAAGGAGAAGAGTTATAGCCAGACACACAATGGCGGCGGAGGAGACGTGACCACACTATTCTATTCTATGGAGTGGGACGAGATCTGCGCTGTGGACGCTCCAGGAGTGATGGAGAACACAGTGCGGCACATTCAGCCGTCAGCAGAGCGCGCAGGACGAGGGCAGGAAAGCTTTCCGCTCCCGAGTCCTTGCATCGACGGCTATTGAAGCACTGTGTAATGTACCGGACAGTGATATTTGCCGCCATTATTCAGCTCTTTGCCTAGGCAACCGACCACTATAGCGGTGTACAGGGCCGGACTGGACATCCGCGTTTTGAATTTTAGCGGAGAATATGTGTGTGTGCGCTGCTGTCTGCATGCGGCTGTCTGCGTGCTTGGGTGCGCGGCTGTCTGCGTGTGTGTGTGCGCTGCTGTCTGCGTGCATGGGTGTGGCTGTCTGCGTGCTTGGGTGCGCGGCTGTCTGCATGCGTGGGTGTGGCTGTCTGCGTGCATGGGTGCGGTTGTCTGCGTGCGTGGGTGCGCAGCTGTCTGCGTGTGTGGGTGCGGCTGTCTGCGAGCGTGGGTGTGGCTGTCTGCGTGCGTGGGTGTGGCTGTCTGCGTGTGTGGGTGCGGCTGTCTGCGTGCGTGCGTGGGTGAGGCTGTCTGCGTGCGTGGGTGTGGCTGTCTGCGTGCGTGGGTGCGCGGCTGTCTGCGTGTCTGTGCGGCTGTCTGCGTGTGTGTGCACGGCTGTCTGCGTGTGTGTGGGTGCGCGGCTGTCTGCGTGTGTGTGGGTGCGCGGCTGTCTGCGTGTGTGTGGGTGTGCGGCTGTCTGCGTTTGTGTGGCTGTCTGTGTGTGCGCGCCTGCCCGTGTGTGTGCAGCTGTCTGTGTGCGGCTGTCTGCGTGTGAGCGCCTGTCTGCGTGAGTCCGGTAACACTACCGCCGGTACAGTCGGTGACAGCGCTGCGGGATCATGCTGGCAGATGTCAGCGTGATTTTGCTGCTGATTGTGACCCGGAGCGGTGACCTGCAGTAAAAAGGCAGGCTTGGCCCGATGAGACTACTGCTCCCATCGGGCTATGTGTGCTGTCACTGATAACAGTGACAACAGGTGCCGCTGATGGGAGATTAGTATCATCTGCCGGCGCCTGTGCTCACAGTTAAAAACTGTTAAAAGAAAAAAAAAAGAAAAATAAAATTACATCCATATTCACATAAAAATAAAAAAAAACATTACACTCACTGCACACCAAATCCCCGACGCCCGAGACGTCGTCTCCTAGAAATAATGTAAAATAATAAACCAACATATACTCCCTGTCCGCCGTAGTCCAGGTAATCTGTCCCACAGCGATCTCATGTGTAGAACAGTCACATCAGGAGACCGGGCGATTATCTCCGGTCAGTGTACCAGCTGATCGGCTACGATGATCTCTTTTACAGCACCACTGCGTGGGAAAGTTCTCACACAGCGGTAGTGCCGTAAGTGCGAGCTCGTGAACTCCGGTGAACTCTCACGGCAGCGCAGTGATACACCGTGGGAGATATTACCTCCTGTCAGTGTATCACCGGAGGCTGGGTAGAGCGGTCACATCTCCCAATGTGACTGTTCTACAAGTGAGATTGTTGTGGGACACTCGGTAAATGGACTACGTCGGGCAGGGAGTAATATATATTGGTTTATTATTTTATTTTTGTTGCAGGAGACGAGGGAGTCGGGGATTAGGCGTTCAGTAAGTATGGTTTAATTAAGATTCAATAAAAGGAGTCTGTGTGATTATTTCAAATAAAAGGACATTATTCTGGCTGTGTGCTTATTTACCATATAACTATAGGATTAGTAATGGATAGGTGTCTTATAGACGCTTCTCCATTACTAAGCTGTGGGCTTTATGTCACCAGACAATACAAAGTTGACATCAACCCCACAAATATTACCCCACTTGCCACCGCTACAGTGCAAGTGGGAAGAGCAAGGCTAAGTGCCAGAATTTCCCAGGCTATTAATCTCAGCACGCAGCTGTCTGCCTAGCCAATGGGTGAAAAAGGCTGCAAAAACGCTGAAAGAAGTGACATGCTCTATGTCCAAAAAAAAGCAGCAAAGCACAAAATCCTGATGACCAAAAAAAAACAAAAAACAATACTTACTGCATCGCCTAATCCCCGACTCCCTCGTCTCCTGCAACAAAAATAAAATAAACCAACATATAATACTCACTGCCCGACGTAGTCCATTTACCGAGTGTCCCACGAAGATCTCACTTGTAGAACAGTCACATTGGGAGATGGGACCGCTCTACTTGGCCTCCGGTGATACACTGACAGGAGGTAATATCTCCCACAGTGTATCACAGCAGAGCCGTGAGAGGTCACCGGAGTTCATGAGCTCGCACTTACGGTACTAGACCTGTGTAAGAACTTTCCAACACAGCGGTGCCGTAAGAGAGAGCACCGGAGTCGATCAGCTGATACACTGCGGAGGCGATTATCAACATGGCTGGCGGCATTACAGTGTGTGGCAAACAATCCCTGCATGTTCATTGGCTCTCTAAGAAGAGCCAAACTTGCTGGGAGGGGACAAGAGCTCCCACCGAGCAACCTCGGAAATACTCAGTGAGCTCCGAGCAGTGAGATGCTCGGGCGAGTACCGAATAGTGGCGAGCGTGCTCACTCATCACTAGTTGTGACAGAGCACAAGGTCGCTGACTCTGTCACTTACCCCAGCAGCCACGGGTATCATTAGAAATATTGGTCTTGTAGTGAATCTTCCTTTCCTAAATCCCAGGGTAATATTAGTAATATGTCCCGTCTGGTGCTTGAGGACGGGACAGCATGGGCCTGTGTGATTTCAAATGCCAGGGCTGAATTTCAGCCCCAGTCCGTACCTGGCGGTGTAGCAGCAGTGGCCTTATGTGTGCAGCGCTTACAAGCTCCTGTTCATTCAGCTTGTAAGGGTTCACATACGAGAGGAGATAATTGAGATGAGATTATAATTCATGAAGAACAAATGGTGTATGACAAGTGTTTCTCACTGTTCACACAGATCGATGACCTCAAGTGCAGGTGTGCACAAGGCTCAACCCCAGAAGTGACGACATGGACTTCAAACGCACAAATCTAGAAGGTATTGTACAAACTTTTCCACTGATACCGTGCAGAGAAAATGGAATTAGCCAGGAAACGCCTGATCGTTTCACTGTTTCCAGCTCCCACTACCCTTGAACTGCAGCCTGGAGCACCATCACCCATCACTGACGCCGGACCGGGTGACCATGTCGGCTCCCACTGCTCCTGAACTGCAGCCTGGAGCACCATCACCCATCACTGACGCCGGACGGGGTGACCATGTCGGCTCCCACTGCTCCTGAACTGCAGCCTGGAGCACCATCACCCATCACTGATGCCGGACCGGGTGACCATGTCGGCTCCCACTGCTCCTGAACTGCAGCCTGGAGCACCATCACCCATCACTGACGCCGGACCGGGTGACCATGTCGGCTCCCACTGCTCCTGAACCCGCAGCCTGGAGCACCATCACCCATCACTGATGCGGACCGGGGACCATGTCAGCTCCCACTGCTCCTGACTGCAGCCTGGAGCACCATCAGCACTCCTGCGTGGAGAGACACCGACAGATAGATTCAAGTATTCAAGAGCTTTATGTCAGACTAAATACACATTAGTTTTGCCAAAGCAAGTGTACAAAAGGGGGATAGGGATAGGGATGTTGAGTAGGTGCAGATCCAGGGTGGGGCTATGGAAGTCCATGGCATAGGGAGGGGTGATGGGGCAGATCCAGGTGGGGGTATAGAAGTCCATGGCATAGGGAGGGGTGATGGGGCGCAGTCCAGGGTGGGGGCTATGGAAGTCCATGGCATAGGGAGGGGTGATGGTAGCAGATCTAGGGTGGGGGGTATAGAAGTCCATGGCATAGGGAGGGGTGATGGGGCAGATCCAGGGTGGGGGCTATGAAGTCCATGGCATAGGGAGGGGTGATGGTAGCAGATCAGGGTGGGGGCTATGGAAGTCCATGACATAGGGAGGGGTGATGGGGGCGCAGGTCCGGGGTGGGGCTATAGAAGTCCATGGCATAGGGAGGGGTGATGGGAGCAGATCCAGAGTGGGGGTATAGAAGTCCATGGCATAGGGAGGGGGGATGGGGCAGATCCGGGGTGGGGGCTATGGAAGTCCATGGCATAGGGAGGGGGATGGGGCAGATCCGGGGTGGGGGCTATGGAAGTCCATGGCATAGGGAGGGGGATGGGGCAGAACCGGGGTGGGGGCTATAGAAGTCCATGGCATAGGGAGGGGGGATGGGGCAGATCCGGGTGGGGGCTATAGAAGTCCATGGCATAGGGAGGGGGGATGGGGCAGATCCGGGGTGGGGCTATAGAAGTCCATGGCATAGGGAGGGGTGATGGGAGCAGATCCAGAGTGGGGGTATAGAAGTCCATGGCATAGGGAGGGGGATGGGGCAGATCCGGGGTGGGGGCTATGGAAGTCCATGGCATAGGGAGGGGGATGGGGCAGATCCGGGTGGGGGCTATGGAAGTCCATGGCATAGGGAGGGGGATGGGGCAGAACCGGGTGGGGGCTATAGAAGTCCATGGCATAGGGAGGGGGGATGGGGCAGATCCGGGGTGGGGGCTATAGAAGTCCATGGCATAGGGAGGGGGGATGGGGCAGATCCGGGGTGGGGGCTATAGAAGTCCATGGCATAGGGAGGGGGGATGGGGCAGATCCGGGGTGGGGGCTATAGAAGTCCATGGCATAGGGAGGGGTGATGGGGCAGATCCGGGGTGGGGGCTATAGAAGTCCATGGCATAGGGAGGGGGATGGGGCAGATCCGGGTGGGGGCTATAGAAGTCCATGGCATAGGAGGGGGATGGGGCAGATCCAGGGTGGGGGCTATAGAAGTCCATGGCATAGGGAGGGGGATGGGGCAGATACAGGGTGGGGGCTATAGAAGTCTATGGCATAGGGAGGGGGATGGGGCAGATCCGGGGTGGGGGCTATAGAAGTCCATGGCATATGGAGGGGGGATGGGGCAGATCCGGGTGGGGGCTATAGAAGTCCATGGCATAGGGAGGGGGGATGGGGGCAGATCCGGGTGGGGGCTATAGAAGTCCATGGCATAGGAGGGGGATGGGGCAGATCCGGGGTGGGGGTATAGAAGTCCATGGCATAGGGAGGAGGATGGGGCAGATCCGGGGTGGGGCTATAGAAGTCCATGGCATAGGGAGGGGGATGGGGCAGATCCAGGGTGGGGGCTATAGAAGTCCATGGCATAGGGAGGGGGATGGGGCAGATCCGGGGTGGGGCTATAGAAGTCCATGGCATAGGGAGGGGGGATGGGGCAGATCCAGGGTGGGGGCTATAGAAGTCCATGGCATAGGGAGGGGGGATGGGGGCAGATCCTGGGTGGGGGTATAGAAGTCCATGGCATAGGGAGGGGGGATGGGGGCAGATCCTGGGTGGGGGTATAGAAGTCCATGGCATAGGGAGGGGTGATGGGGGCAGATCCGGGGTGGGGGCTATAGAAGTCCATGGCATAGGGAGGGGGGATGGGGCAGATCCTGGGTGGGGGTATAGAAGTCCATGGCATAGGGAGGGGGGATGGGGGCAGATCCTGGGTGGGGGTATAGAAGTCCATGGCATAGGGAGGGGTGATGGGGGCAGATCCGGGTGGGGGTATAGAAGTCCATGGCATAGGGAGGGGTGATGGGGGCAGATCCGGGTGGGGGCTATAAAAGTCCATGGCTGTGATGAAACGGTCACACGGTCCGCCACACGGTAGCCCGGGGTATCACGGCCTGTGATCCCTCCGTGCCGCAAATGTGACGAAAACGCGCACACACACGACGGCTGCTGCCGTCCGACCCGGTAAACTGCAGGGACTTTTAATTATCCCACTTCCACTTAGGAACTTGCAGCTCTCTGGCGCCCCCCTTACCCTCAGGTCAGTCAGGGAACTGCACCTAGGATAATTGGTCGCCAGACGGGTCACTTGGATGTGTGCTGGCTATTGGGCACGCTGCAGTGAGGGAATTATAATTACTCCTGGCTGCAGCCAGGCAGTACCCTTATAAACCCCGCTCCGTCACTGCCAGCGTCACCCAATAGATTAACACTTTACACCCCTTCCTTTTAGCTGCCACCAGCTACGGCTTTTGATGAACAATTTATCAAGAGGGTCCGTAGCAACCCCAAAACAGTAGCGTAGTGCTTCAGGCACGTGCAAATTCGTTTATAGAGCAGGAGAAACAAACTAATAAATTTATAGGTTTATTCCTAAAAAGACAGGCAGTGCTTATATAATATAAAAAGATGTAACAAGCTGAGACAATATAGTTATGTACAAGACAATTAGAAAATAAAAGGGGTTAACATAAGGAAGATCAACTTACAGTTCTTAGATCATAGTAGGCAAGCCATGCGGTCGGGGGAGGGAGACATCACAATGCATCACAGAGCTGCTATAAGTCTGGTGTCCAGGGCAGATCTCAGGCAGAATACCTGGCCCCTGCCTTATAGACCTGTGGCCGTGACCTCATAAACGGGGTGGAGTTACCAGGGTCCTCCTCTTGCTGAAAGGTATGGTTGGAGTTCTGAAAGATTATCAGGAGCATAACTCATCCTGAGAACCTCGCAGAAGAATGGCAGACCTATCAATGATCTTACTTTGAAATGACGGTTCAAATGAGCCCACACGCGGGTGGGCTAGTTTATAGGGCATCCGAGAATTCCATTTCTCGGGTTCTGTTGGAGTTACGGGTTTACCAGTACCACGGGACCGTTGCCTGTCAGGCGCATGTTTCACAACAGTACTTTCGTGTTTCTAGCGGACGCTCCCACCGTGTTATTAACCAAAACAGAATGCAGTCTCCAAAATGGCTGCCTGTGTAGGAGCAGCACATGTGCTGACAATGGGGGACCCCTGCGGTGAAGCGGGAAAACTTCCAGCACTGGCAGCTCACATTACACTGCCTGAGTGCAGGCTGGGGGGGGTTGGTGAGAAGTATGAGAGCTGCAGAGAGAAGGAGGGGGCTTTGCTTTGTGGGCTTTCCGCAGTACAAAAAAAAAGATGAGGACAGCAACTCCAGCACAGCACTCATCACACCTCCCCCCCTTTGAGGGCGCTACGGAGGCATGACCTGTCGGTAATCCGACATGCGCACCTCAGCGGGTTCGCCACGTCGTGATAACCCATCAGCATTCCCATGATCGCTGCCTTTCTTGTGTTGTACGGCAAAATCATACTGCTGCAGGGCAAGGCTCCAGCGTAGCAACCTACCATTGGTTCCGGACACTGTGTGCAGCCAGCTCAGAGGGTTGTGGTCGGTGACCACCTTGAAGGTGCGCCCGTACAGGTAGGGCTGCAAACGTTGCAGTGCCCAGACCATGGCCAGGCACTCCTTCTCGATGGTGGAGTATGCCACTTCCCTTGGCAGAAGTTTCCGGCTCAGGTACAACACGGGGTGCTCCTGGTTCCCCGAATCAACCTGGCTGAGTACAGCACCGAGGCCAAATTCGCTGGCGTCAGTCTGTACCAGGAATGGCCGACTGCTGTCGACGGCTTTCAACACTGGAGAGCTGCACAGGGCTGTTTTCAAAGCTCGGAATGCCGCCTCACAGCCATCTGTCCAGCTGACTGTTTGGGGTAGACCGCCCTTGGTGAGGTCCGTCAAGGGTTTTGCAATGGCGCTATAGTTCGGTACGAAACGCCTATAGTACCCTGCAGTGCCCAGGAAGGACTTCACCTGCTTTTTGGTCCTGGGGGTGGGCCAGGACACGATCGCGTCCACTTTCTCGGGCTCTGGACTCATGGAACCCCCACCTACCCGGTGTCCCAGGTAGTGGACCTCCCTCATGCCCATCTGGCATTTTCCCGGCTTGATGGTCAGACCTGCCTGGTGAATACGCTTGAGCACCTCCTGGAGATGCTGAAGGTGTTCCTCCCAGGTGGAACTGAAGACGGCAATGTCGTCCAGGTACGCCACAGCGTACTCCTCCAGTCACTGAAGCAGGTGGTTGACCATCCGCTGAAAAGTGGCAGGGGCATTCTTCATGCCGAAAGGCATGACCGTGGACTCGTACAGTCCAAAAGGGGTGATAAAGGCGGATTTCTCCTGTGCCGCAGGGCTCAGGGGAATCTGCCAGTATCCCCGGCTTAAATCCATGATGGATATGTACTTGGCATTCGCCAACCGCTCCAGCAGTTCCTCGATGCGTGGCATTGGGTGCGCATCAGAGGTAGTGATGGTGTTGAGCCCCCTGTAGTCCACGCAGAACCGGGTGGTCCGATCCTTTTTGGGCACGAGAACTACAGGTGAGGCCCACGCGCTTTTGGACGGCCGGATCACGCCCAGCTGCAACATCTCATGGATCTCCTGGCGCATAATCTGCTGTACCTCCTCAGAGATCCGATAAGGTGTCCGCCGTAACGGGGCGTGATTCCCGGTGTCCACCTCATGGACTGCCAACTTGGTCCTTCCGGGTCGGTTAGTGAACATGGCCCGAAAGGATTCCAGAGTGGTCAGCAACTGCAACCGCTGGGAGGCGGTTAGCGAGGCATTTACCTCCATGTCCTCAATGGACCCATTGGCATTAGCTTGGGCCAGCATGTCTAGGAGGGGATCCTCTTCCCCGTCCTCGGGCAGATTGCAGACTGGTAGGACGCAGGCTTCACGTTCGTGATGGGCCTTCATCATGTTGACGTGAAAGGCCTTGCGCCTACCCCGAGTGTGGTCAAGCGTGACCACGTAGGTGGCTGGGTTGAGCTGTTGGTGCACGACGTACGGGCCTTCCCAGGCTGCCTGAAGCTTATCCTTTGGTACGGGGACCAGCACCCACACCTTTTGACCCACCTGGTAGGTCCGCTCCCGGGCGTTCTGGTCGTACCAGTGCTTCTGGTCAGCCTGAGCCTGCGTCATGTTGTCATGCACCAACTGCGTCAAGGTCTGCATCTTGTCGCGGAAGCGCATGACATAATCCACGATGGACACTTCCGTGGGGTTTGGCTCATCTTCCCAGGATTCTCTTATCAACCCAAGGGGTCCCCGGACTCGCCTACCATACAGGAGCTCGAAGGGGGAGAACCCCGTCGAGGCCTGCGGGACTTCTCTGTAGGCAAATAGCAGGTGTGGGAGGTACCGCTCCCAATCGCGTCCCTGGGTCTCAACCAGCATGCGGAGCATCTGTTTGAGGGTACCGTTAAAGCGCTCACACAATCCATTGGTCTGTGGGTGATACGCACTCGATACCATACGCGTCACCTGCATTTTGCTGCAGAGAGCCTTCATTAGGCGAGACATAAATTGGGTCCCTTGATCGGTAAGCATCTCCCTGGGAAATCCTACCCGTGAAAAGATGGTCACCAGTGCATCCGCCACCTTATCTGCCCTAGTTGAGGACAGAGCTACTGCCTCCGGGTACCGGGTAGCGTAGTCTACCACAGTAAGGATGTATTGCTTTCCAGAGCTGCTGGGGACGGCCAGCGGGCCCACAATGTCCACCGCGATCCTCTGGAAAGGCTCCTCTATCACTGGCAATGGGATCAGGGGAGCCTTAAGAGCAGGCCCCGCCTTCCCCACTCTTTGACAGGTGATACAGGAGCGGCAGTAGTTAGTCACATCTGTCCCCATCTTGGGCCAATAGAAGTGTTGAGACAGCCGTGCCTTAGTTTTGCTGATCCCCAAGTGTCCAGCGAGTGGAATCTCATGGGCAATCCTCAACAACTCACCTCGGAACTGGTGCGGGACGACCAGCTGTTTTTCCCTCAACCACTCCTTTTGGGAATCTCCGGGTACTGTCTCCCGGTACAACCTTCCTCGTTCCCAGAACACCCTCTCCTTATCAGTCACGGAGGTGGGCGTCTCGGCGAGGTGCCTCAAGTTCTCCAGGCTCGCATCTGAGTGCAGAGCGGCCTGGAACTCC
This sequence comes from Oophaga sylvatica, assembly GCA_033576555.1. Taxonomy (NCBI): domain Eukaryota; kingdom Metazoa; phylum Chordata; class Amphibia; order Anura; family Dendrobatidae; genus Oophaga; species Oophaga sylvatica. The sequence continues at coordinate 10,825 of JARQOD010013447.1, forward strand.
TGGCTGGAGGCAGCCAGAAGTGACGTCAGGGTTCCTTCCTCACTGGGACCCTCTGGGACCGGCTCTGGGTCCACCTCTGGTTCAGTCTCTCCTGTAGCGGAGGAGGGTCCAGATGGCAGGGCGCTACCTGCAATCCGGGCACTCTGACTGCGGGTGACAGCAGCTACATATGCAGTCTCCCCGGGGATTTCTATAGACCCATCAGCCTGCGCTGCTATGGGCTCTACCTCCCCATCCACCCCCAACACTTCAGGAGCAGTGCTACTTATGGGCCAGTTACCTTCCTCGGTGGCACTGGTCAGTGTCATGGCGTCACCTTCCTCCCGGTTCCCATGCACCTCCCCATTTCCTTGAGCACTGTCGCTTGCTCCTGCTAGGGGTTCCTCAGCCGTCTCACTCCGCAGAGCGACGGGACTGAACGCTCCTGTACCTGTGGACACATCTACCACTTCAGAGAAAGGGTTAACAGATTCAGATGGCACAGATACATCACTATCAACATCAGTCCTAGGGAAAGAAAGGTTATCAGTTGCATCATCACTTCGCAAAGCATTAGCAGGTAACACAATCAGTTTCCCATCATCATCAACATCAACATCATGGTTAACGTTAACCTTATCATCAGATTGGGAAGGGGTGTCAGGGACATAGTACGCCACCATCCTCCCCAGATCAGTCCCCAATAAAACATCAGTGGGCAGGTTTTCGGACACCCCCACTTCCTTCACCCCGCTCCCGGCACCCCAGTCAATGAAAACTCGGGCTATCGGCAAGGGGTAGTGGACGCCCCCAATCCCTGTGACAGTTAAGGTTTTCCCCGGAATCAACTCTTCAGGGGCCGCCAGTTCGGCCGGATGAGGGTTCGTTCAGCCCCGGTGTCCTTGAGGCCTGTAGCAAGACGGGCCCCACGCGGACGGGCTGCACGTTGTCATCAACCCTCCCCACCACACCACCCACCAAAAGAACAGAGGCGTTGGGCCCGGAGGCCTTGGCTGGGGGGTTCTTCTGCCTCTCCGGACAGGTGGCGCTGATGTGACCAGTCCTTTTACAGGAGAAACACTGGCGGGGGTCTGATGTAGGCCTGGCGCTGGCAAAGGGGATAGTGCCTCCAGAGGGACGACTGGCAGGGGCACTGGGGTTGGTTGCAGGCTTACCCCCTCCCCAGCGGGCGGTGACGGGCTTCCGCACCTCGGTTTTCCGGTTGGCCTCATAGCTGTCGGCGATCCGTTCTGTTCTGACCGCGTCCTCTGGTTCTCGGTCCAGGATGAACTGTCGGACCTCAGCTGGGCACAGATGCAGGAACTGGTCTTTGATCATCAGGTCCCTCAGGTTCTCAAAGGTGTCAACTGACAGTCCCTGGATCCACTGGTCAAAGTGGTTCCTGAGTCCTTGCACCACATCGCTATAACTGTCGTGTGGGCCACGTTGGAGGTTCCGGAACTTCTTTCGGTATACCTCAGGGGTTAGCTGGTACTTGGCGATCAGGGCCTGCTTGATGGCCTGATAGTTGTCATCTTGATCCGGCGTGAGTGAAGCAAACGCCTCCAGAGCTTTGCCCTTTAGCCCGGGGGTCAAGTACCTGGCCCATTGGTTGTCAGGCAGCCGGTACTGTCTGCAGACTTTCTCAAAGGCCCGCAGAAAAGTGTCCAAGTCTCCGTCCTTTTCCATCACGGGAAAGTGCTCCGGCCGGGGCTTGGGACTCTGAGCGCTGCTGGGCACACTGCTCTGGGCTGTGGAGGGCATTGCCCTTGTCTGAGCAGCTCCAGTTCATGGGCTCTCTGAGCTTCCCGCTCGGCTCTCTCGGCCTTCCCGCTCGGCTCTCTCAGCCTCCCGCTCGGCCTCTCGGCTCTCGCGGCTCTCTCGGCCTCTCGCTGGTCCGGCTCTCTCTTGAGCTTTCTGGATCAGCTTCAGGCGTTCTTCATGGTCGTCAGTGGAGAGTCCCTCCAGGGCCGCCTGCAGGTAAGGGTCCATCCCGCCCTGGGTGTAAGCAGTCAGGGGTTGGGCCTCTGCTCCTGCGGCACCACCTTGGCTTGGGCCGGCTCCTGCGCCCTCCTCGCTCTGAGCGTGGTCCCGTGCCATCAGGGCCTGGATCACTGCGGCCTTGGTTTGGTCCATGGGGACAATCTGCCTCCACTCGCATATGGCTAGAAGAGTTTCCCTGCTACTCCGATTATACCAGTCGAATCCCCTCGTAGCCATGGTTGCCAAATAAAAGATAGGATAGAAAAACAAAGAGAAGGGAGGGGTAACCGCAAGTACACACAATTGTCTCAGGACTAATAAACACTGAGTATGTTCTCCAAAACTTTAGTTGCAGGGTCGCTGAAGAACCGTGCAAGTTTTTTAGTGAATGGAATGATTGCTCAAACCAGATCACTAATGCTCTATAATCCCACCGCTCTGCCACCAATATGTGATGAAACGGTCACACGGTCCGCCACACGGTAGCCCGGGGTATCACGGCCTGTGATCCCTCCGTGCCGCAAATGTGACGAAAACGCGCACACACACGACGGCTGCTGCCGTCCGACCCGGTAAACTGCAGGGACTTTTAATTATCCCACTTCCACTTAGGAACTTGCAGCTCTCTGGCGCCCCCCTTACCCTCAGGTCAGTCAGGGAACTGCACCTAGGATAATTGGTCGCCAGACGGGTCACTTGGATGTGTGCTGGCTATTGGGCACGCTGCAGTGAGGGAATTATAATTACTCCTGGCTGCAGCCAGGCAGTACCCTTATAAACCCCGCTCCGTCACTGCCAGCGTCACCCAATAGATTAACACTTTACACCCCTTCCTTTTAGCTGCCACCAGCTACGGCTTTTGATGAACAATTTATCAAGAGGGTCCGTAGCAACCCCAAAACAGTAGCGTAGTGCTTCAGGCACGTGCAAATTCGTTTATAGAGCAGGAGAAACAAACTAATAAATTTATAGGTTTATTCCTAAAAAGACAGGCAGTGCTTATACAATATAAAAAGATGTAACAAGCTGAGACAATATAGTTATGTACAAGACAATTAGAAAATAAAAGGGGTTAACATAAGGAAGATCAACTTACAGTTCTTAGATCATAGTAGGCAAGCCATGCGGTCGGGGGAGGGGAGACATCACAATGCATCACAGAGCTGCTATAAGTCTGGTGTCCAGGGCAGATCTCAGGCAGAATACCTGGCCCCTGCCTTATAGACCTGTGGCCGTGACCTCATAAACGGGGTGGAGTTACCAGGGTCCTCCTCTTGCTGAAAGGTATGGTTGGAGTTCTGAAAGATTATCAGGAGCATAACTCATCCTGAGAACCTCGCAGAAGAATGGCAGACCTATCAATGATCTTACTTTGAAATGACGGTTCAAATGAGCCCACACGCGGGTGGGCTAGTTTATAGGGCATCCGAGAATTCCATTTCTCGGGTTCTGTTGGAGTTACGGGTTTACCAGTACCACGGGACCGTTGCCTGTCAGGCGCATGTTTCACAACAGTACTTTCGTGTTTCTAGCGGACGCTCCCACCGTGTTATTAACCAAAACAGAATGCAGTCTCCAAAATGGCTGCCTGTGTAGGAGCAGCACATGTGCTGACAATGGGGGACCCCTGCGGTGAAGCGGGAAAACTTCCAGCACTGGCAGCTCACATTACACTGCCTGAGTGCAGGCTGGGGGGGTTGGTGAGAAGTATGAGAGCTGCAGAGAGAAGGAGGGGGCTTTGCTTTGTGGGCTTTCCGCAGTACAAAAAAAAAAGATGAGGACAGCAACTCCAGCACAGCACTCATCACAATGGCATAGGGAGGGGTGATGGGGGCAGATCCGGGGTGGGGGCTATAGAAGTCCATGGCATAGGGAGGGGTGATGGGGGCAGATCCGGGGTGGGGGCTATAGAAGTCCATGGCATATCATAGTTCTCTTTCTCTTACTAGGAGGCCCCTACTGACCGCTCGTCCAGTGCGCCTTCAGCAGAGAGGGCGCAGAGCACCAGGAGGGACAGAAACTCTTAGGATAATGGTTTCGGAGTCACAGGGTCACTTACAAACCCCCAGTTACAGCCCCACAGATGCAGCACGGCACTGATGATGTTACATATTATGGACAGTCCCCGTTTTTGGGAGGAAGGTCGTTCTCTGCTCATCCAGAGCCTCCCCGTTCATTAATAAAATGTATGGTCTGCTGTGAGAATTGAGGACTGTGGCCGCTCAGCCATCCCTTCAGTTCTTGCACTCGCACCTATGCACAGACGCAAACAAGTGTTATAAACCTGTAATCCGATAGTTTTCAGCATTTACTTTATTGGGGGTGCGGAGATATTGTCCCCAGACACGACACCGCCCGGGGGGATTTATAGAGTCGGACATTGGCAGCCATGGCTGCAGGA
>JARQOD010013448.1:0-15496 GCA_033576555.1 Oophaga sylvatica
GAATCACAGATCGCTGACGAGTTGTGTTTGGAATCTAACTAGCGATCACATAGCGATCGCACTAGCGATCTCGCCAAGTTAAGTCGTTGTCGTGATCGCTAGTGCAATCGCTAAGTGTGGCAGTGTCTTTACCCAAACAGTTTCCACAGATATCGCAGTCTCTGAAGCTTCAGTCTCTGTGCAGATATACACTTTTTTTTTTTTTTTTTTACATACAATGCAACACCTCCTCCTCGTTTATCAAGTCTGTTTCTTGCAAATAAGTTGTATCCTTCTAGCCTTGTATTCCAATCATGTGTATCGTCCCAAGTTTCAGTGATTCCAATGACATCATATTTCTTTTCCTGCGTTAGTAGTTTCAAATCTCCTTGTTTGTTGCCCATGCTTTGTGCATTTGTATAGAAACATTTTAGTTTGTGATTGGTTTCTCTTTCTCCAAATTTTTATTATTTAGATTTTTTTGTCTTTGTTCTTCCTTTCCACTTCTAATAGCAGAGTTGTCAATAGTATTTGTCAGGTGTATGGCTTTTTCTGGCATTTTGCTTCCCTTCCCACAAGATGGAGGCCACTTACAACCTGAGGTCCGGAGAGACGAAGGGATTCCCTAATGCAGGGGTGGGGAATCATTTTCTGCCAAGGGCCATTTGGATATTTATATCATCCTTCGGGGCCGTACAAACTCCGCCCACAAAGTACATCCTGACTCTGGCACTGGTTTCAAGGCGTAATCTTGCATTGCATGCCCTTCAGTGTTCAGTGGTGAACACTGCGTGTGTGTGCTCACAGAGCAAGAAGAAATTAATGAACTGTTGGCAATCAAAATACAGCGCCCTGCCAAAGCACAGCGGTCCCAGAGAATCTGCCCGGGGCCTGATAAAAGGTCATCGAGGGCCGCAAATGGCCCTTGGATCTGAGGTTCCCCACCCCTGCCCTAAAGGATGGAGGAGGTAGAAGTAGTGACTCCTCTGTTAGCTCAGGGCTGAATGGCCTAGGCGGGAGACCCTGTAGAGGACGTGGGAACAGAGCGTCAGATCAGACAGAAGGTATGGGGCCAAGGGAATCGCGACACCGTACTGACCGCCAGGGATGGGGGTGGTCCGACAAAGGGGCAACTGGATCAGAGGAAGTGACGGAGTCAGACAACCTACTGTTCCAAAAGGGTTCAGTGACAAAGCCAGATTTTGATAGACGGGTTTACTTCCGAAGGAGACAGAGAAAAGTCTCTGGTCGGGTAAGGGAAGGTGCCAAGCCCCAGGGCTTTAGGCAAATCAAGAAGGTATGTAAGAAGGCTAATGGCCGCGTAATCAATGGGAGGTACATGTCACAGTGATGGCTGCTCCCTGTGGTGTAACCCGGAGTATTTTTCTTTAGTGCACGTAAGCACTAAGATGTTGTTTAGTGCACCTGGGTCCGGGTTGTGGGTAGCTATGAGAGATGGGCGGGTCTGGCAACCCACATTCCTCACCTGTGGGTGTGGTTACAGCCTACATAATGGAGGCTGTTTGGCATATGGGCTGTGTGCAGAGAGGGAGAAGTCTTTTTGTGTGTGGGGCTCCAGACCAAGCCTGCGTGCTGGACACTGCCCAGCCTGTGTGCCCACAGGCCTGGGGGAGCATATCCCAGCTAAGGACATTTGTGTAGTTTTTCCTGCTCTAAAGGTCGTGAACCTTTTGTTGTTACTTAGGGGTTTATGGAGCAAATAAACCCGCACTAACTTGTTTTTTTAAAAAAATAAACGTGCCTCTTGTCTTCCTCCTGCAGCACCTGAATGAGTACGATCCTTACACTATATACACAAATTGCGGAGTCATATCTCCCGGCTCAGCAGAAAATAAATGTTGCTGTTGTACTAGGCAGGCCCGGACCAGATGGTATGGAGACCAAAGTCCAAAAGTAAACTTTACTTAACGAGATCTAATGAGTAGTATATACATCAGATCCCAGGTACAACACTTTATGAATGCTTCTGTATTATGTAGAATCAGGAACTTTCTGGTTACATGTGGTGGACCATAACTTTTGTTACAAACTACAACAGTCCAGAAAACCATTATGAGAAGGCCCATTATCCCTTGTGGGGACCATACGGACTGAGATGTGTTAATATGGCCCCTTAAAGCTACCCTCAGCTCCCAGTTGATCTGTGACGACCTCACTGGTTGAAGTGCATCGATACAACTGCTCACCAGTACTCTCAAAGTCCATTCAATGAGTGCCACACGCTCCTTACTGTGGCACTGCATCTTCAGCTCTCCGTAGGAGAATTCCTGTTCCTGTTTGGTGACACTGTAGCTTTCTCTCTAGTTTAGACAATTGTTTGCGTAAATCCAGTTTGTCTACGATAAGGAATCCTTCCTTAACTTAATCCTCTTTAATTAGGCCTTCTGATCATCCAGGAAAGTTGCCCACATTTTATGTAGGCCTCTCGGCTGAGCTAAGGTCCTCACCCTGCTCATTGTCTCTGCTATGCTCCTTGCTTGGAATCCGGATTCCCACTGCCATTATATCTTTGTTTTCCTTCAGAACATAGTAACAGATGTCTCCCTCCTAGCACACAACTCCATATTAATTCAAGTCTGCAACCAGATAGACTAAAGCCCAGGTCTCACATAGCGATACACCAGCGATCCCGACAACGATCAGGATCGCTGGTGTGTCGCTACATGATCGCTGCTGAGCTGCCAAACAGGCAGCGATCAGCACAGCGACACTGCGGGTAACATCGCTTAGTTACCCGCAGTGTACTTTGGATACCAGCGCACTGATGCAGGGAGCTGGTAACCAAGGTAGACGTCGGGTTTCCAGGCACTGCGCGGTGCCTGGAAAACCGTTGTGTACCTTGGTTACCAGCTCCCTGCATCAGGGAGCTGGTATCCAAGGTACACAGTGGGTTTCCAGGCACAGCACCGTGCCTGGAAACCCGCTGTGTACCTTGGTTACCAGCGAATCGCTGGTCTCCCGCCTGTCACACGCAGCGATGCGTGCTGGCCAGCGGGAGACCAACGATCAAAAAAAAGTCCAGAACATTCAGCGACGATCAGCGATACCCAGCATGGGTCTGATCGTCGCTGAATGTCACACACAGCGATATCGCTGGGGAGATCGCAGTTGCATCAAAAAACTAGTGACTCAGCAGCGATCTCGCTAGCGAGATGGGGGCTTAAAGGTTTGTGTTTCTTACTTATCACTACCTGACTCATCACGAGGAAATTTTACAGTATGATGATCCCCACAGACCCCACACAGTGTGATGGCCACCACAAAGTATTAAAGTCACCAAAGCCTGCTACACAAAATAAGGACCCCACTTAGTATGTAGGCCCTTACAGTCCAACTCAGCCCTGCCCCTTACTCAGCATAATGGCCCCCATGATCAAACCAATCAGTATTATATACCCACACCTTTTCACTTAATATGATACCCCCAACAATTCCAGATATTTAAAAATAAACACACACTACTCACCCAACCCCGTTCCCGAGGTGCGCTGCTCCGGTGTGTGCAGTGTGAGTACTGAGGCTCCATACTACGAGTGATGTAGTGACGTCATTGTGTGTGCAGTGCACGGAGTTTCAGACTCACAGGTGAAGGCTGAATGGTGGATCAGGAGCTTTCGACTCCCTCATTTACTATTCTATTCAATGGTATCAACGTCAAGGAAATGCAGCTATCACTGAAATTATGATGATGGGGAAGGAGAGGACGACCAGTGCCAAACCTCACTGAGTCCTCTCAATTCATGGACATCATATCAGCCCCAAGGCCTGCTGCTATGGAAGATACACCCCTGCCTTTCCAACTATCGAATGGTAAATGTTATTTATATAGCTCCATTAATTCCATGGTGCTGTACATGAGAAGGGGTTACAAAGTTGTAAATTTGTTTACTGTAAACGATATCTATAATGACAGACTGGTACAGAGGGGAGAGGACCCTGTTCTTGCGAAATTACATTCTACGGGAAATATCTCATAGATCCTGGATTCATTAGTATCTGCAACAAGAATGGGGCTAAGTGAGACTTTCTAAATTAGCTGTGGGGGTAGTCGATGGGGTGGATGGTACCATATTATGTATGTAGGGGGCAGTATTGTGGAAACATTAGAAAGTGGGGGGATGGCAGTACTGTGGTAAAATTTACTGTGCGTGGAGAGGGTGCCAGTCCTGTGGGAATATTATCCTGTGTGTGGAGAAGCCTGTATTGTGGGAACATTATACTGTGTGGGGAGGATGGCAGTACTCTGGGAACATTATACGTTGTATGGGAGAATGGTGGTACTGTGGGAACATTATACTGTGTGAGGGGGAATGGCACTACTTTGGGAACATTATACTGTTAGTTGGGGATGGCAGTACTGTGGAAACATTATAATGTGCGCGGGATGATGGTGGTACGCAGCGTCGGACTGGAGCACCTTGGGCCCACCAGAGAAAATCATTCTTGCGGCCCACTATATAGCTACGTAGAAATAAATACAAGACCACCAATTGTGTGGTAAAACGCGCTGATATCAGAGTATAATATAAGGTAGTACACGTCTTAATTATGTAGCAGGGTTTGGGGTTGCCCCCTCATAGAATATAAAGTAGCGCCTTCATAGAATATAATGTAGCCTCCCTCATGGAATATAATGCAACCCCCTCATAGAATGCAGCCCCCCTCATAGGTTATAAAACTACACCCCACAAAATATAATGCAATCCCCTCATAAGTTATAATGCAGCCCCCCCATAGAATATAATATAAGTAGTATAGGAACTGTAGTATTCGTCAAACTCAAATCTGACAGGTCGACACGCCCCCTATCATTTAATCCGTCTCCCTGGGACTTGATCTGTCTGAACTTTGCTGTGGGTGGGAAATCTGAGCTGCTGGATTTGTGAATTTCAATCAAAGTGATTTATTCATCTCTATTTATATTTTATTCAGTGACTTTGATTAGTCTGTGGAGTATTAGTGTATTAAAGAGGAGAGAAACTTTTAAGGACCCAGTAAATGTATAAGGAGTTCTAGTGAAATATAGACTTTTGTTACAGATCGGTAAGCTATTACCAAGCTGTGTATCTAAGGCTTGTGTTGTGTTGAGAGGAGCATATTTTTCTATTTACTAACATGGTACATAGATATACATCTTTACTGGCACATAGAAATGTAGTACAACAGTGTTGACATGAATTGTCAGAATGAGTGAAGGTCGATGCTACGGTAATTCAGGCAAACAGTAAATAGTATTGCATTGTGTATAGTCAGTGGGATCTCACATTTGGAATTACGACGCTCATCTTATAGTTTTATTCAGTATATATATTTTTGAAGAGTGAATCTTGATCTTTTTTATGGTGAGAAACTTTTAAGGACCCAGTAAATGCATGTAAAACACTATTGTGGTGGAATTTGGAATTATGACGCTCATCTTATAGTTTTATTCAGTATATATATTTTTAGCTTGGCAGTGTATCTACACTTATATCAGTACTGGGAAGAATGTACTTTTGTTACAGATCGGTAAGCTATTACCAAGCTGTGTATCTAAGGCTTGTGTTGTGTTGAGAGGAGCATATTTTTCTATTTACTAACTAACATGGTACATAGATATACATCTTTACTGGCACATAGAAATGTAGTACAACAGTGTTGACATGAATATTAAGGATTTTTAGTGAATTAAAGAGTGAATCTTGATCTTTTTTGTGGTGAGAAACTTTTAAGGACCCAGTAAATGCATGTAAAACACTATTGTGGTGGAATTTGGAATTATGACGCTCATCTTATAGTTTTATTCAGTATATATATTTTTAGCTTGGCAGTGTATCTACACTTATATCAGTACTGGGAAGAATGTACTTTTGTAGACAAATGCAGACAGGTATGAACTACATTCAAATCAATATATAATAGTGCCCATCTCCATATCTTATATGTTATAGCGATAATAGACTAATCCGGGGCTAAACAATAATAACCTCCATATATTTGTCCATATATATGCAATCTATGTAACTCACAATATCCCCCAATAGGCAGACATATATGCACTATATATAGGATTATAAGTATCTCAATGAAGCAGGTATATCAATAAAGTAACTTCCCCATCACAGCTGCTAATATAATGATGTTAGCATGCAAGTGCAGGGCTCACAATACATACTGTGCGTGCATATGAAGTCAATTAGCACATCCATATGAGGAGCTATATTAAAAAAGCAGCGCCATAGATGGGAGATCATACCTGAATGCTGCTTGGCACCCCTTGTGTATAGCCCTCATTTCTAGCAGTGTTTGCTACAGATAGCTCACTTATTAAGCCAGGAATAAACATAGTGACTGTTTCATGTCCCTATACAATCCAAGCCTTGTACACAAAGCTTGGTAATAGGTTACCGAGCTGTAACAAAGTATTTTCTATCTAGTGGTTAACATGGTACAAATTAGCCAAATGCAGACAGGTATGAACTACATTCAAATCAATATATAATAGTGCACATCTCCATATCTTATATGCTATAGCGATAATAGATTAATCCGGGGCTAAACAATAATAACCTCCATATATTTGTACCTAAACAGGTCCTTCTCAAAAAATTAGCATATAGTGCTAAATTTCATTATTTTCCATAATGTAATGATTAAAATTAAACTTTCATATATTTTAGATTCATTACACACCAACTGAAATTTTTCAGGTCTTTTATTGTTTTAATACTGATGATCACAATACATACTGTGCGTGCATATGAAGTCAATTAGCACATCCATATGAGGAGCTATATTAAAAAAGCAACGATTATTCTATAGTACCATACAGTATAAAACACCTTATAACACATTTGGAATTAGGACTCTCATCTTATAGTTTTTATTCAGTGTTTATATATATATTTTTAGCCTGCCATTGTATCTACACTTATATCAGGACTGGGAAGAATGTAATGACATGGGGTTAGGAATCTCCAACCTAGTTTCTGGTTTGCTACAGATAGCTAATTTATTACCATTGAGAGAATGCGTGAAGGTCGATGCTAATATGTTTCCAAAGTTTAGTGACAGGAACTAGTTAGTGATGACAAATTCACAGGACTATTTTTTAACTGTTCCATGTGAGAATACAGGCATAGGATGGGGACCATTACTTAGAATTTGTTATTTTAGGGCTATTTTTAACTGTTTCATGTGAGAATACAGGCATAGGATGGGAGTCATTACTTAGAATTTGTTATTTTGGGGCTATTTTTAACTGGTTCATGTGAGAATACAGACATAAGATGGGCCCATTACTTAGTGTATACTATTTATGTACAAAGATGATACGGAAAATATATGTTTCCAAAGTTTAATTGTAGCAAATCAAGGTGTATTAAATTGATTACTAGCACAATTATGGCAACTTGATAACAATTTCACAACAAATTCGTTATTTTGTGACTATTTTTAACTGTTTCATGTGAGAATACAGGCAGAGGATGGGGCCAATACTTGGTGTATACTATTTATGTACAAAGATGATACGGAAAATATATGTTTCCAAAGTTTACTGACAGGGAGTACATAGTGGGGAGAGCCCTCTTGCAGTGCTAACCTGATTACAAGCCCTCATTGCTACTTTTTCTCTTGTCTAACATCACAATACAACCAAGTGGTTCTTCAAAACTATTTGTAAGTCTTCCGGCACAAAGCACATGTGAACAGTTGATGGTAATATTTTGCCACATGACAAATGTTTCTGACTCTCAGTTGCTAATACTGATAGACATATTGTGAACTGACATATAGGGTCCATGTGAGACACCATATTTTTCAACATTTTTGCTCCTTCACAGATTTATTTTGCATTATATTTTTTTTATTTTGCTTAAGGATCATGTACAGAGGTGTTTTTATGGTTTAATACTGATAGACATATTGTCCCAGGCATGTCCGGGCATGCCCGGACAAGTCCTGGCATGCCTGGACAAGTCCTGGTCACGTGACAACCGTGGAAAAACAAGCCTGAAATTCAAAAACTATGCGCTATCCGTTAACACACGCATAGTCATCTAGAAAATATTGAGCGAGTCGCTTCACAAACCATCTCAAGGCATGCTGAATGTCAACGTTCCCGCTATGAGCTACACACATGACCAACTGTATAGTCTGGGACGCGTAGCGTTCTTGTTGCACAGGCCTATTTTTAAAGATGCTATGCCCCTCAGATATAAAAGACAGGCATGTTGGAACGTGTCCCGGCCTATTTTGGCAAATGCCCACTCCTATGCATCGATTTTGATCAGCATTCAACAATTTATTTTGCTCATGTGAGACACCATATTTTTCAACATTTTAGCTACTTCACAGAATTATTTTGCATTATATATTTTTTTATTTTGCTTAAGGATCGTGTACAGAGGAGTTTTTATGTTTTAATACTGATAGACATATTGTGAACTGACATATAGGGTCCATGTGAGACACCATATTTTTCAACATTTTAGCTCCTTCACAGAATTATTTTGCATTATATATTTTTTTATTTTGCTTAAGGATCGTGTACAGAGGAGTTTTTATGTTTTAATACTGATAGACATATTGTGAACTGACATATAGGGTCCATGTGAGACACCATATTTTTCAACATTTTAGTTCCTTCACAGAATTATTTTGCATTATATATTTTTTTATTTTGCTCATGTGAGACACATATTTTTCAACATTTTAGCTACTTCACAGAATTATTTTGCATTATATATTTTTTTATTTTGCTTAAGGATCGTGTACAGAGGAGTTTTTATGTTTTAATACTGATAGACATATTGTGAACTGACATATAGGGTCCATGTGAGACACCATATTTTTCAACATTTTAGTTCCTTCACAGAATTATTTTGCATTATATATTTTTTTATTTTGCTTAAGGATCGTGTACAGAGGAGTTTTTATGTTTTAATACTGATAGACATATTGTGAACTGACATATAGGGTCCATGTGAGACATGTTTGGACAAGTCCGGGCATGTCCGGACATGCCTGGACAAGTCCTGGTCACGGGACAGCCGTGGAAAAAACTACTGAAATTCAAAAACTATGGGCTGGCCGTTAACACACGCATAGTCATCTAGAAAATATTGAGCGAGTTGCTTCACAAACCACACAAGGCGTGGTGATTGCCAATGTTCTCGGTATGCGCTACATACATGACCCTCTGTATAGCCTGGGATGAGCAGCGTTCTTGTTGCACAGGCCTGTTTTTAAAGACGCTAAGCCCCATCAGATATAAAAGACAGGCATGTTGGGACGTGTCCCGGACTATTTTGGCACAGAACCACACCTATGCAACGATTTTGATCAGCATTCAACAAAAAATTGCATGCAAACTTTTTAGCATACACGTCACACACAAGGCGACGACACCTCGGGCTAGCACATTTACCGGTAGTTTTCAAAAACCACTGCCTTAACAATAAAGTAAGAATCGTGGTGACCTGCATTGTGGTCTATAAATGTATAGTCTGAAAATTTACCGTTGCTAAAGAACAGTAAAAAGTCGTGCGTACAACTATCATCCTCAAACTCCCAGAGCTATCACAAACACTATTGCCTACAGAGGCGGCCCCGCGAGAATTTCTGGATGTGCGTGTCAAGAGGCTCCATGCCTTGACCGATTGTTTGCGCGTGAATGCTGACATTTCCAGGGTCATCATAGTTGTGTAAATGCGCTGGGGCTCGTGTATCGGCCCCTAGGGTGTAATGCGTGATCATTTTAATTAATTTTCAATTCATAACCAACGTTCTCAGGCAGACAGGTTTATTTCACAGAAGTTGACTGTACAGTTGCATAATTTTTGTTTAAAATCATACATTTGCATAATTTTGTTTAAAATCGCACAGTTCTGTGATAATGTCGGGTGTTGGACACGCACTTATCAGTCTCTCATACGTGTCGCAGAAAGATTTTAGTCTGTTCTGCGAGAGTTTATTATGCACGTACTGTGCAGACATGTCAAGAAACATTTTGGTGTGTTCACCAGTCCATACGGGTGTTGGTGTGTAAGGTGATCGACCATCATCCTTCTGCTTCTTACTTACACGACGGCGCGATACCGCGCGTTTCTTTGACGGTAATGCATCGGCTGAATTGGCAGATGTTGGTTCCGCGTTGTTATTTGCAGATTCTGTAGCTTGACACAGACGTATATTCTTACGCCTACCACTCTCTGTATTCCCGGGGTGTGCGATTGGCGCGTCGCTTTCTCCACGATACGCGACACACCTGGGTGAACGTGGTTCAGTTCTCATCTCCGCTCTGTTCTCAAATCCATAATTGGATTGTTGTAAAACTCGCGAATGACGCTCCTCCGTAACTAAAGAAAAGACACGTGGTGTATTAACCGCTAAGCGGGCGAGATATAGGAAAAGCTACAGGCCCCACTTTACTCTGATTCAACGCGACATTTGTAAAGCTACCAGCACCGATTATCTGTGAAACCGATGCATAATTGTTTGTATAAGTACAGTATAGAGAGGCCTAGACATATATACTTACAAGTATCCCCCGGGTGCTGATCTACAGAGAATGCTGAATTAACAGACATCACGCTGCTCGTTCGCGCCCGTATGGGGCTGATTTCTCCATCAAACTGCAACCTCACGGGCGATACTTTAGCCGCTAAAATAAAATATAACATACATGAATGCGCAAAGCACTCACAAAGCTAACTTGACACAGGTAAATAAAACTAATTACCGCAGAAATTTTTATCTGCGTGTATAACTACACTATAGAGTTGCGTAGACATATATGCTTACAAGTCTGAGACGTGTAGTGTACTTCAGAGATTGGTGAATTAAACGGTGTGGAGTTGTTCGGTAGTTGTCGTATGGGGGTGTTTTCTTTTTCAACCTGCATACTCCTGCACGCTAGTTTAACAGCTGTAAATAAAATATAACTACCTCAGAAATTATATCTACAAGGCCCACACGCATAAAGCTAAATTCGCAAAGCTAGCGTAACAAGCGTAAATAAAATATATCCGCTAGTTAAGGGTGGGGACGCCGGGTACAGAGGATACAGACACATAACAGACGTGTTTCAAGGACCGCTACCTTTTCTGTTCCAGCGCCGTGTGCTTAGCGAATCACTCCATCTTTTAGAAGCGTAGGGTATCGCGCGAGTTAGAGGATTATAGTCCTGTTCTACGAACTCAACACCGGAATCCAGGGGATCCTCCACGATCTCAACATCGGAATCGCGATGCTCGAGCGCCTCAGCCGCCACGGTGTTTTCAACCGCCCAGTCCGCTACAGGTGTATCTGTATGAGAAATTGTATTTAATTAGCAGACTAGATACATAGGCTTAAAACATCTGATATATCTATAGGTTTCTTGCCTGTGACAGACTGCTGAGAGCTGGAGGCTCGTCGCCCGCTAGCAGAGTTGCTATCCTTTAACAGGTTCTGCGTAATGAACCGATTCTCATAGGAGTAGTCTGAATGGACTCCCGCTTCTTAAATAAGAAAGAATGAAATATATAATTTATATATACAAAGCGCAGACTCAGACAACCCAAGACAATACGGCGTACACTATATACTGTGTAAAACTTACCCGATTGTTCTGGTGAAAGCATAGCAGAATATTGACCGCGAGAATGCCTGGATTCCATCTTGAATAAAAGGGTTCTCTATTGAATTAAAGCAAATAAAGATCAAGTATGAAAACGCGACTAATCTGTTCATGCAAATAAATACTTAAACTATACTAACTTAAATATAACTGAAACGAAATCCATAAAAATACTCACTTTATTCCTGTTCAGATATGGCGTGTGTTCTGCGAGGTGCGAAGCCTTACAGGTGAGCTGTGTATCGCTTGGGAGCTGGGCTGTATTTATTAGTGGTAACAGCGAGAACACGCCCTCTGTCAATACCATGAACTGCGAGACAGAAAAAAAAATCTATTAATGTTTTACAGAGGGATCATGCCGGCTAAACGCGTCAAACAATATTTCACACCCGAAGCACCACCATCATTACCCTGTAACTGTAAATTTATAACATCTACTATTAATATTAATAATTAATATAGACTGACGCTAAAATCCATGCAGTTAATTTTATTTTAGCTGACAGGAACGTTAGCTAGACATGTTTTAATAATATAAATCTGTAGTTATATACGCTGCGTTGTCTGTACAGTGCTTGAAACACGTCTGTTATGTGTCTGTATCCTCTGTACCCGGCGTCCCCACCCTTAACTAGCGGATATATTTTATTTACGCTTGTTACGCTAGCTTTGCGAATTTAGCTTTATGCGTGTGGGCCTTGTAGATATCATTTCTGAGGTAGTTATATTTTATTTACAGCTGTTAAACTAGCGTGCAGGAGTATGCAGGTTGAAAAAGAAAACACCCCCATACGACAACTACCGAACAACTCCACACCGTTTAATTCACCAATCTCTGAAGTACACTACACGTCTCAGACTTGTAAGCATATATGTCTACGCAACTCTATAGTGTAGTTATACACGCAGATAAAAATTTCTGCGGTAACTAGTTTTATTTACCTGTGTCAAGTTAGCTTTGTGAGTGCTTTGCGCATTCATGTATGTTATATTTTATTTTAGCGGCTAAAGTATCGCCCACGAGGTTGCAGTTTGATGGAGAAATCAGCCCCATACGGGCGCGAACGAGCAGCGTGATGTCTGTTAATTCAGCATTCTCTGTAGATCAGCACCCGGGGGATACTTGTAAGTATATATATGTCTAGGCCTCTCTATACTGTACTTATACAAACAATTATGCATCGGTTTCACAGATAATCGGTGCTGGTAGCTTTACAAATGTCGCGTTGAATCAGAGTAAAGTGGGGCCTGTAGCTTTTCCTATATCTCGCCCGCTTAGCGGTTAACTACCCACGTGTCTTTTCTTTAGTTACGGAGGAGCGTCATTCGCGAGTTTTGCAACAATCTAATTATGGATTTGAGAACAGAGCGGAGATGAGAACTGAACCACGTTCACCCAGGTGTGTCGCGTATCGTGGAGAAAGCGACGCGCCAATCGCACACCCCGGGAATACAGAGAGTGGTAGGCGTAAGAATATACGTCTGTGTCAAGCTACAGAATCTGCAAATAACAACGCGGAACCAACATCTGCCAATTCAGCCGATGCATTACCGTCAAAGAAACGCGCGGTATCGCGCCGTCGTGTAAGTAAGAAGCAGAAGGATGATGGTCGCTCACCTTACACGCCAACAACCGTATGGACTGGTGAACACACCAAAATGTTTCTTGACATGTCTGCACAGTACGTGCATAATAAACTCTCGCAGAACAGACTAAAATCTTTCTGCGACACGTATGAGAGACTGATAAGTGCGTGTCCAACACCCGACATTATCGCAGAACTGTGCGATTTTAAACAAAATTATGCAAATGTATGATTTTAAACAAAAATTATGCAACTGTACAGTCAACTTCTGTGAAATAAACCTGTCTGCCTGAGAACGTGTGGTTATGAATTGAAAATTAATTAAAATGATCACGCATTACACCCTAGGGGCCGATACACGAGCCCCCACAGCGCATTTACACAACTATAATGACCCTGGAAATGTCAGCATTCACGCGCAAACAATCGGTCAAGGCATGGAGCCTCTTGACACGCACATCCAGAAATTCTCGCGGAGCCGCCTCTGTAGGCAATAGTGTTTGTGATAGCTCTGGGAGTTTGAGGATGATAGTTGTACGCACGACTTTTTACTGTTCTTTAGCAACGGTAAATTTTCAGACTATACATTTATAGACCACAATGCAGGTCACCACGATTCTTACTTTATTGTTAAAGCAGTGGTTTTTGAAAACTACCGGTAAATGTGCTAGCCCGAGGTGTCGTCGCCTTGTGTGTGACGCGTATGCTAAAAAGTTTGCACGCAATTTTTTGTTAAATGCTGATCAAAATCGTTGCATAGGTGTGGTTCTGTGCCAAAATAGTCCGGGACACGTCCCAACATGCCTGTCTTTTATATCTGATGGGGCTTAGCGTCTTTAAAAACAGGCCTGTGCAACAAGAACGCTGCTCATCCCAGGCTATACAGAGGGTCATGTATGTAGCGCATACCGAGAACATTGGCAATCACCACGCCTTGTGTGGTTTGTGAAGCAACTCGCTCAATATTTTCTAGATGACTATGCGTGTGTTAACGGCCAGCCCATAGTTTTTGAATTTCAGTAGTTTTTTCCACGGCTGTCCCGTGACCAGGACTTGTCCAGGCATGTCCGGACATGCCCGGACTTGTCCAGACATGTCTCACATGGACCCTATATGTCAGTTCACAATATGTCTATCAGTATTAAAACATAAAAACTCCTCTGTACACGATCCTTAAGCAAAATAAAAAAATATATAATGCAAAATAATTCTGTGAAGGAACTAAAATGTTGAAAAATATGGTGTCTCACATGGACCCTATATGTCAGTTCACAATATGTCTATCAGTATTAAAACATAAAAACTCCTCTGTACACGATCCTTAAGCAAAATAAAAAAATATATAATGCAAAATAATTCTGTGAAGGAGCTAAAATGTTGAAAAATATGGTGTCTCACATGGACCCTATATGTCAGTTCACAATATGTCTATCAGTATTAAAACATAAAAACTCCTCTGTACACGATCCTTAAGCAAAATAAAAAAATATATAATGCAAAATAATTCTGTGAAGTAGCTAAAATGTTGAAAAATATGGTGTCTCACATGAGCAAAATAAATTGTTGAATGCTGATCAAAATCGATGCATAGGAGTGGGCATTTGCCAAAATAGGCCGGGACACGTTCCAACATGCCTGTCTTTTATATCTGAGGGGCATAGCATCTTTAAAAATAGGCCTGTGCAACAAGAACGCTACGCGTCCCAGACTATACAGTTGGTCATGTGTGTAGCTCATAGCGGGAACGTTGACATTCAGCATGCCTTGAGATGGTTTGTGAAGCGACTCGCTCAATATTTTCTAGATGACTATGCGTGTGTGTTAACGGATAGCGCATAGTTTTTGAATTTCAGGCTTGTTTTTCCACGGTTGTCACGTGACCAGGACTTGTCCAGGCATGCCAGGACTTGTCCGGGCATGCCCGGACATGCCTGGGACAATATGTCTATCAGTATTAAACCATAAAAACACCTCTGTACATGATCCTTAAGCAAAATAAAAAAAATATAATGCAAAATAAATCTGTGAAGGAGCAAAAATGTTGAAAAATATGGTGTCTCACATGGACCCTATATGTCAGTTCACAATATGTCTATCAGTATTAGCAACTGAGAGTCAGAAACATTTGTCATGTGGCAAAATATTACCATCAACTGTTCACATGTGCTTTGTGCCGGAAGACTTACAAATAGTTTTGAAGAACCACTTGGTTGTATTGTGATGTTAGACAAGAGAAAAAGTAGCAATGAGGGCTTGTAATCAGGTTAGCACTGCAAGAGGGCTCTCCCACTATGTACTCCCTGTCAGT
>JARQOD010013449.1:0-15491 GCA_033576555.1 Oophaga sylvatica
AAAAATCAGTTACGACTTATCCCTATTTAACTTATGTTATCTTATGTTAACTTAACTAACTTATATTTAACTTATGATAAATTTTAGGGATGCAGATTTACCCCTCCCTGTGTCTCATTAACTGGATCTAGGGCATCCATCGGCTCTACCTATATTAATTAAGTGCATTTACAAATTTGATTGCCTATAAGCATTGCTTAACTGTATGTACTGGGATATCCATTATTGAGCTGTATACCCCTTCTATTTTGGTTTGAGGCACCTTTTTTAGAATATTCATGTATGCAGGGGCGCCGCTATAATGAGGCGAGTTGAGCCTGTTGTCTCAGGCGGCGGCAGCGCGGAACTCATAACACGTGGTGTGGTGCCGGCTTGCTCTCCTTAATCCCTCACACAGTGAGTCACATCTGACCCCCCCTCAGCTGTCCCGCCCTGGACACTATATGTCCCGCAGGGAGACGAGCCGGCCACCCCGTCCCGCCATGCAATACGCGTTCAATTTCCTTGTCCAGTTCATCAGGTTTTTGGCAGGCTGCTGTGATGCTGTCATGTGCTGCTATGGGGTATCTTCTGTGCAGGGCCCGTGGACGGGTTACAGTGGGATGAGGAGTCGGGGGTCATCAGTTGCATGTAGCAGAGCCTGTGTGATGTTGTCAGTGTGTGCGGATGCTGAGGTAAGTTTTTTGTGGGTCGAGGTGTACGGGACGGAGAGCGTGTGTGTACAGTGGATGTAGGACGAGCCGTGTGTGACAGTGTAGGAGCGAGCCGTGTGTGTCGGGTGTACGGAGCGTAGCCGTGTGTGTACGAGGTGTACGGAGCGGAGCCGTGTGTGTACGAGGTGTACGGAGCGGAGCCGTGGGTGTACGAGGTGTACGGAGCGGAGCCGTGGTGTGTACGAGGTGTACGGAGCGGAGCCGTGTGGTGTACGAGGTGTACGGAGCGGAGCCGTGGTGTACGAGGTGTGGGGGTAGCCGTGTTGTATGTGTACGAGGTGTACGGAGCGGAGCCGTGTGACGAGTGTTACGGAGCGGAGCGTGTGTACGAGGTGTACGGAGCGGAGCCGTGTGTGTACGAGGTGGATGTAGCAGTGTTGTACTGTGTACGAGGTGTCCGGAGAAGAGCCGTGGATGTAGCATGTGTACTGTGTACTGTGTACGAGGTGTACGGAGGGAGCCGTGTGTGTACAGGTGTACGGAGCGGAGCCGTGTGTGTACGAGGTGTACGGAGCGGGTCGCTGTGTACGAGGTGTACGGAGCGGAGCCGTGGTGTACGCAGGTGTACGAGCGGAGCCGTGTGTGTACGAGGTGTACGGAGCGGAGCCGTGTGTGTACGAGGTGTACGGAGCGGAGCCGTGTGTGTACGAGGTGTACGGAGCGGAGCCGTGTGTGTACGAGGTGTACGGAGCGGAGCCGTGTGTGTACGAGGTGTACGGAGCGGAGCCGTGTGTGACGAGGTGTACGGAGCGGAGCCGTGTGTGTACGAGGTGTACGGAGCGGAGCCGTGTGTGTACGAGGTGTACGGAGCGGAGCCGTGTGTGTACGAGGTGTACGGAGCGGAGCCGTCATGGTGTACGAGGTGTACGGAGCGGAGCCGTGTGTGTACGAGGTGTACGGAGCGGAGCCGTTGTGTACGAGGTGTACGGAGCGGAGCCGTCTGTGTACGAGGTGTACGGAGCGGAGCCGTCTGTGTACGAGGTGTACGGAGCGGAGCCGTCTGTGTACGAGGTGTACGGAGCGGAGCCGTCTGTGTACGAGGTGTACGGAGCGGAGCCCGTCTGTGTACGAGGTGTACGGAGCGGAGCCGTCTGTGTACGAGGTGTACGGAGCGGAGCCGTCTGTGTACGAGGTGTACGGAGCGGAGCCGTCTGTGTACGAGGTGTACGGAGCGGAGCCGTCTGTGTACGAGGTGGATGTAGCAGTGTTGTACTGTGTACGAGGTGTACGGAGAAGAGCCGTGTGTAAGGGTGGATGTAGCGTGCTGTACTGTGTACGGAGCGGAGCCGTGTATGTACGAGGTGTACGGAGCGGAGCCTTGTGGTACGAGGTGTACGGAGCGACCCGTGTGTGTATGAGGTGTACGGAGCGGAGCCTTGTGTGTACAGTTGGATGGAGCGGAGCCGTGTGTCTGTACGAGGATTACGGAGCCGAGCCGCTCGTATACGAGGTTTACGGAGCTGAGCTGCGCGGTGTACGAGGTTTACGGAGCGGAGCCGTGTGTACGAGGTGGTTTATAGCAGTGCTGTGTGTGTACGAAACGGAGCCCTGTGTGTGCGAAGTGTACGGAGTTGAGCCGCTCAGCTCCGTACACACAGGGCTCCGTGCTTGGCCGTGTGTGTACAGAGCGGAGCCTTGTGTGTATGTAGCGGAGCCGCGTGTGTACAAGGTGTACGGAGCAGAACCACGTGTGTACGAGGTGTATGCTGCAAAGCCGCATGTGTACATGGTTTACGGAGTGGAGTCGTGTCTGTACAAGGTGTACAAAGCGTGGCTGCGTGTGTATAAGGTGTACGGAGTGGAGCCATGTGTATACTGAGTGGAGCCTTGTGTGTGTGAGGTGGACGGAGAGAAGCCGTTTGTGTACGAGGCATACAAAGCGGAACCATGTGTGTATGGGGTGTGCAGAGCTGTGTACAAGGTGTATGTTGGGGAGCATTCATACCTCCCAAGCATCCTGAATTCAGCGGGATACTACCGATTTTGAGGGTCTGCCCCGCTGTCACGGCCAGGAGCTTTTCCCGTGGACACAGGAGTACATGCCGGAGCCCCGAGGAGCACTTTAAAACTTGCACGTGATGTTCCACCAGAAGTGATGTGCTGGAAGATGACCGGAAATTAGGTAATTCCAGGAGGAGATTGTGACGGAACCATGAAGGCACTTCAGGGAATGCTTCAGATCCATTACCGTGTCCTCGCCTTGGAATCGGGGATGTCGGCCATGTGAGCGGATCATGATATGTCCTGCACCGGGAGGCTCAGGTGGGTACTACAATGGGAGCCGGGCTGCTATAGTATCTTTATAGAATCTTTGTTTCTTTCTCTCTGTTCTTTTTCTTTCTCTCTCTCTGTTCTTTCTTTCCCATCTTTCTTTCTCTGTTCTTTTTCTTTCTCTCTGTTCTTTCTTTCCCCTTTCTTTCTATCTCTCTCTGTTTCTTTCTTTATCTCTGTTCTTTCACCTCTTTCTTTCTCTCTCTGTTCTTTCCCTCTTTCTGTTCTTTTTTCTTTCTCTCTGTTCTTTTTCTCTCTGTTCTTTCTTTCTGTTCTTTCTCTCTCTGTTCTTTCTTCTTTCCCATCTTTCTTTTGCTCTGTTCTTTTTCTTTCCCCTTTTTCTTTCTTTCTCTCTGTTCTTTCTTTCCCCTTTTTCTTTCTCTCTGTTCTTTTTTTCTTTCCCATCTTTTTCTCTCTGTTCTTTTTCTTTCTCTGTTCTTTCTTTCCCCTCTTTCTTTCTATCTCTGTTCTTTCTTTGTTCTCTCTCTCTCTTCTTTCTGTTTTCTTTATTTCTCTCTGTTCTTTCTTCTTTCTTTCCCCTATTTCTTTTTTTCTGTCCCCTTTTTCTGTTCTTTCTTTCTCTCTGTTCTTTCCCGTTTTTTTTCTCTGTTCTTTCTTTTCCCTTTCTTTGTTTATTTATTTCTCTCTCTACTTTCTCTCTGTTCTTTCTTGCTTTCCCCTCTTTCTCTCTCCTTTCTCTCTGTTTTCTTTTTTTCTCTGTTCTTTTTTACTCAGTACCAGTGTGCCCATAGTACCAGTCACTGTCCCTCAGTCCAGTCAGTGTGATCACCAGTGCTAAATGGGTGTGGTCATGGGTGTGACTAGTTGTGAAATGGGTGTGGTCAGGGCTGGCCTAAAATTTGCCGTGGCTCCCTCAAATTAGGGGGGCGCCGTTTTGCAGTTCGCCTCAGGCAGCACAGAGGCTAGGTTAACCCCTGCATGTATGTTTTTAATATTTATAGTCAAAGAATTGGTTTTATTAACAATGTTGGAAAAAACACTGATCCCTGTGTGACTAAATTGCCATAGGATCATCATGGTTTTCACCAATACATACTATGTTATACTAAGTGGTTAAAAGGTGTTGTCCTAGAATTCGCTATCGATGACCTATTCATAATTTGGGAATTAAAAAACATTGTTATGGCCTTCACTAAAAAAACAGTGCCACACAGGTATGTGGGTTGT
Source organism: Oophaga sylvatica (assembly GCA_033576555.1). Lineage (NCBI taxonomy): Eukaryota > Metazoa > Chordata > Amphibia > Anura > Dendrobatidae > Oophaga > Oophaga sylvatica. Next base: position 4,173 of record JARQOD010013449.1, read on the forward strand.
GCATTACACCAGGGTTCGACAAACCCGGGCGCCAGGTCGCCTAGAAAATCATTCCTGGCGCCCGGGCAGTAGCGTAGCTACCGGGGGGCAGAGGGGGCGGTGGCCCCGCGCTCGGAGGGGGCCCACCCGGAGCTACGCTACTGTAGCTGTATCGGCGTGCACAGCGCGCCGATACAGTTACATTCTGCGGCAGAGCAGGGAGAATCGCTCTCCCTGCTCTGCCGCCGGCCGCTATGGGGCCTGAGCAACGGTGGGGGGCCCGGCGCTAGCAGTGGGCCCCCCGCCCGTCATCGGAGGGTCAGCTGTATCGGCATCCAGCCGATACAGCTGACCGCATAGAGAGAGAAGGAGCGAGCGCTCCTTCTCTCCCATAATCCCCCTCTAGTGTCTGACAGCGGGCGCGATGACGTCACTGCCCGGCGCCGGCACTCAGAAGCTGAGAGGGAGAGCAGAGCAGTGAGCAGCGCAGAAGCGGGAGCAAGAGAGGTGAGTACAGGATTTATTATTTTTGTAAAGGGGGCTGCATTATATTACAGTGCAGAGGCTCCATATGGGGGTACATTGTAAATAAGGCTGCCTATGGGGGTGCATTATAAATAAGGCTGCCTATGGGGGAGTGCATTACAATATTGAGGCTCCCTATGGGGGTGCATTATATATAAGACTGCCTATGGGGTGCATTACAATATAGAGGCTCCCTATGGGGGTGCATTATATATAAGACTGCCTATGGGGTGCATTATAAATAAGGCTACCTATGGGGTTGCATTATAAATAAGGCTACCTTTCGGGTGTGTTATAAATAAGGCTGCCTATGGGGTGCATTATAAATAAGGCTGCCTATGGGGTGCATTATAAATAAGGCTGCCTATGGGGGAGCGCATTATAAATAAGGCTGCCTATGGGGGAGCGCATTATAACCAAGTTTGTTAAAAAAAAAATTCTGGCTCCTAAATTTTTTGGCTGGCTCCTAGATTCTGAACAACTTTGTCGACCCCTGCATTACACTGTAATGTACCCACCCCAGAAAGTGACAGCATACACTTATTAACTGCAATGTTTGAGATTTTTTTCATACATTTTAGGTCCCCAACAATAACTACTTCACAGTTAAGCTGGTTTTAAAAATGGAAGATATTTTAGTGGTGTGCCATGTTATACTGGAAAACCTATAAAAGGTACACTGTTAGGTTATAGAGCTGAGACCAATACAAAATATCCACCTACTGCAAAAACTAAACCTGACTGGCACTAGAGATTGATTACTTACGACGAGCAATGCTATAAGGTCAAAGTTCAAATGCTATAAGGTTGCCATTGTCCTGCATGTCCCCCAGCACCTCCTCCTTCTCATTTCTGCTGAAGACTTTGCCTCTTTCTTTAAGCAGAAGATCGATACAATCAGAGAAAGCTTTGGCCCACAGCCCCCATTGCCCCTCTTAGCTGCTCAACCCTCTTCCTCCAAAACCAACTTCTCCACCTTGACAGAAGATCAGCTTTCCACCCTCCTATCAAGATCACACACTCACCACTTGCATGCTTGACCCGCTCCCATCCCACCTCATCCCTAGCCTCGCCACCGTCTTCACCCCTACTCTAACACACCTCTTCAACCTCTCACAAATGGTGTCTTCCCCTCATCCTTAAAACATGCCTCGATCACACCCATTCTCAAAAAGACCTCCCTTGACCATCCTCTGTGTCTAGCTATCGCCCGATATCTCTTCTCCCGTATGCCTCAAAACTACTGGAACAGCATGTCCATCTTGAACTGTCCTCCCACCTCTCCTCCTGCTCCCTCTTTGACCGCTTACAATCAGGCTTCCGACTGCATCACTCAACTGAAACTGCCCTAACTAAAGTCACCAACGACCTACTAACCGCCAAGAGCAAGCGTCACTACTCTGTCCTCCTTCTCCTGGACCTGTCTTCTGCCTTTGACACTGTGGACCATTCCCTCCTGTTACAGATTCTCTCATCTCTTGGCATCACAGGCTTGGCTCTATCCTGGATCTCATCATACCTAACAAACCAAACATTCAGTGCCTCCCTCTCCCACACCACCTCCTCACCTCGCCCCGTCTGTCGGTGTTCCCCAAGGCTCAGTTCTTGGACCCCTACTCTTCTCCATCTACACCCTCGGCCGGGACAGCTCATAGAATCCCATGGTTTTCAGTATCATCTCTACGCCGACGACACGCAGATCTACCTATCTGGACCTGACCTCACCTCCTTACTGACCAAAATCCCACAATGTCTTGTCTGCTATTTCTGCTTTCTTCTCTGCTCGCTTTCTAAAACTGAACATGGACAAAACAGAATTCATCATCTTTCCCCCATCTCACTCTACCCCCCCACCAGACCTGTCCATTAACGTCAATGGCTGCTCACTTTCCCCAGTCCAGCACGCTCGTGCCTCGGAGTGATCCTCGACTCTGCCCTCTCTTTCAAGCCACATGTCCAAACCCTTGCCTCCTCCTGCCATCTCAAACTCAAAAATATTTCCCGGATCCGTGCATTCCTTGACCATGAAACTACAAAAACACTAGTGCATGCCCTCATCATCTCCCGCCTCGACTACTGCAACCTCCTACTCTCTGGCCTTCCCTCTGGCACCACTCCAATCCATCCTGCACTCTGCTGCCCGACTAATACACCTGTCTCCCTGTTATTCCCCAGCCTCTCCTCTCTGCCAAGCCCTTCATTGGCTTCCTATCGTCCAGAGGCTCCAGTTCAAAACCCTAACCATGACCTACAAAGCCATCCACAATCTGTCTCCTCCATACATCTGTGACATGGTCTCCCGGTACATACCCACACGCAACCTTCGATGCTTTCAAGATCTCCTCTACTCCCCTCTTATTCTCTTCCCACAACCGCATACAAAGCTTCTCCCGTGCCTCTCCCATACTCTGGAACTCTCTACCCCAACACATCAGACTCGCGCCTACCATGGAAACCTTCAAAAAGAACCTGAAGACCCACCTCTTCCGACAAGCCTACAACCTGCAGTGATCATCAGTCTACTGAACCACCGAGTGACAGCTCTACCCTCTCCTAGTGTATCCTCACCCATCCTGTAGACTGTGAGCCCTTGCGGGCAGGGTCCTCTCTCCTTCTGTACTTGTGTGTGCCTTGTATTGCTTATGTTTACTGTACTTGTCTATATTTGCCCCTCTTCACATGTGAAGCGCCACGGAATAAATGGCGCTATAAAAATCTATAATAATGATAATAATGATGTGCAAATGAGCTTACAATTACATTAGAAGAAACTACATAAAAGTCTTACAATAAGAAAATATATTCACATCAAATACACATTCTTGTTTCATGTATACATACACAAGAGTCTTACTGGCATTACCTATTAATCCTTTTGCTCGCACCCAGAACATCTGCCGTGGTTCCTGTGGCATACGACGGTACATGTCAGGTGGGTTAACGGGTTTGATCTCAATAGGAATATCTTGTGCCAATATTTTATTGAGTCCTAGCCTGTGCTTCTCCACCAGAGAAGGATCCCTAAGGAAAAAGGACATTAGACCACCTTTTACTATATTTATGCCCTTGCATCATTAAACGTTGCTTATAAAAATTAAAGAATAACTCTCAAGACTATGCTATCCTGTGTGCACATGATGAGCACCATTTATGACCATTACATGACTCGTTTCCTGCTTTGTCAATAGTTTTTTAAACTACATGCAGTCGGTCAGTTTGCATTAACTCTGAGCTGGTGGATGGAGACCAGCTGCTCTGATCTCTCCCATACAGAACGCAGCATAAGGCCGGAGTCACACTAGTGAGAAATACGGACGAGTGCAATGCGAGAAAAAAAATCGCATTGCACTCGGACCAATGTTATTCTATGGGACAGCTCCCATCATCCGATTTTTTTTCTCGTCCGTTTTATACGTGCGAGTGAAATCGCAGCATGCTGCGATTTGCACCGTATTACGCCCGAGACTCGCCAATGCAAGCCTATGGGGGCAATAAAACATCGGATTACACAAGGACCATGCGTGAGACTTGCGAGAAATACGCACCGGTGTCCTTTAGAAAAGCCTGACAGGTTTATAAGAAAGAATAGATATACACACATAGAATACATACATACACTACCGGTCAAAAGTTTAGGGTCACTTAGAAATTTCCTTATTTTGAAAAAAAAGCAGTTTTTTTCCAATGAAGCTAACATTAAATGATTCAGAAATACACTCTATACAGTGTTAATGTGGTAAATGACTATTCTAGCGGCAAACGTCTAGTTTGTATGCAATATCTTCATAGGTGTATAGAGGCCCATTTCCAACAACCATCACTCCAGTGTACTTATGGTATTTTGTGTTCGCTAACTGTGTAAGAAGGCTAATAGATGGTTAAAATACCCTTTAAAACCCTTGTGCAAGTATGTTAACACAGCTGAAAACCGTTTGGTTGATTAGAGAAGCTATAAACCTGACCTTCCTTTGAGCTTGTTGAGAATCTGGAGCATTACATTTGTTGGTTCCATTAAACTCTCAAAATGGCCAAAAAAAAAAAAGAACTTTCTTGTGAAACTCGACAGTCTATTCTTGTTCTTAGAAATGAAGGCTATTCCATGCGAAAAATTACCAAGAAACTGAAGAATTCATACAATGGTGTGTAGTACTCCCTTTAGAGGAGTGCACAAACAAGCTCTAACCAGAGAAGAAAGACAAGTGGGAGGCCCCGCTGCACAACTGAGCAACAGACAAGTACATTAGAGTCTTTAGTTTGAAAAATTGCGCCTCACAGGTCCTCAACTGGCAGCTTCATTAAACAGTACACATTAAACGCCAGTGTCAACATCTACAGTGAAGAGGCAATTTGGGGATGCTGGCCTTCAGGGCAGATTGGCAAAACAAAAGCCATATTTAAGACTGGCTTAATGAAAGGAAAAGATTATTATGGGCAAAAGAACACAGACATTGGACAGAGGAATATTGGCTTTTGTTTTGCCAATCTGCCCTGAAGGCCAGCATCCCAAATCGCCTCTTCACTGTAGATGTTGACACTGGCGTTTAATGTGTACTGTTTAATGAAGCTGCCAGTTGAGGACCTGTGAGGCGTCAATTTTTCAAACTAAAGACTCTAAAGGGTATGCCACACTAAACAATATCGCTAACGGGATCGCTAAAAAACGTCACTATTTAGCGATCCCGTTAGCGATGTTGTTCAGTGCGGCAGCTTCCAGCGACGAGCTTCCTGCTGTGATCTCGCTCGTCGCTGGAATCGTTCCGGACCCTATTTTCATCGCTGGCGCTCCCGCTGGGTAAGTATCTTATCGCTGTGTGGCACCTTTTCTTAGCGATTTAGCGGTACTTTTGTACCGCTAAAGTCGTTAAGAAGATCGCTAACGGCGATAGCGTCGTTAACTATATCGCTAAATGTGACTGCATTTAGCGATATAGAAACAATCCCGCTAGCGATCTCATTAGTATGCAACGCTAACGAGATCGCTAGCGGGATAGCTTAGTGTGGCAGTACCTTTATGTACTTGTCTTGTTGCTCAGTTGTGCAGCGGGGCCTCCCACTTGTCTTTCTTCTCTGGTTAGAGCCTGTTTGTGCTCTCCTCTAAAGGGAGTACTACACTCCATTGTATGAATTCTTCAGTTTCTTGGTAATTTTTCGCATGGAATAGCCTTCATTTCTAAGAACAAGAATAGACTGTCGAGTTTCCAAGAAAGTTCTTTTTTTTGGCCATTTTGAGAGTTTAATGGAACCAACAAATGTAATGCTCCAGATTCTCAACAAGCTCAAAGGAAGGTCAGGTTTATAGCTTCTCTAATCAACCAAACGGTTTTCAGCTGTGTTAACATACTTGCACAAGGGTTTTAAAGGGTATTTTAACCATCTATTAGCCTTCTTACACAGTTAGCGAACACAAAATACCATAAGTACACTGGAGTGATGGTTGTTGGAAATGGGCCTCTATACACCTATGAAGATATTGCATTACAAACTAGACGTTTGCCGCTAGAATAGTCATTTACCACATTAACACTGTATAGAGTGTATTTCTGAATCATTTAATGTTAGCTTCATTGGAAAAAAAAATGCTTTTCTTTCAAAAATAAGGGAATTTCTAAGTGACCCTAAACTTTGACCGGGTAGTGTGTATATATATATATATATATATATATATATATATATATATATATAAAATATATATATATATATATATATATATATTATATACACACACATACATACACACACACACACGTCATTGTGACATATTATATACATATATTTATAGTTCATACACTTCTACATAGTATAATAGCCGCTAATTCAATTGCCAGCTTTTGTGAAATTACAGAACCCGACATCAAAATGACACATGGTTTGCATACAGTAAACAGTCATTTCATGTACTTTGATATATGGTTTTCACTAATAATTACATGAGTGTTGTGTGCAAAATTTCATACATGTAGTTGCTAATTAAATGTGTAAATTTGTTGAAAACAAAATGCGTGGGCTCCCGCAGTATTTTTCTCCACCAGACAGGGAAAGAAAGGGAGTGGGGGCAGATAATAATAGTCCACAGAGGGACCATTATTTTTGCCCCCCCCCTGGCTACTAACATCTGCCCCCAGCCACCCCAGAAAAGGCAAATCTTTGATTAGATGCGCCTTTTCTGGCAGTTAGCCCGTCTATTCCCATTGCCCTGTAGCGGTGGCTAATGTGTTAATAATGGGTTAAGGCCACCTTGCTATTGAAAGGTGACAATAAGCCAGGTTAATAATGTAGAGTTGTCAATTAGACAACTCTACATTATTAATCCAATTGTATGAAATGGTAAAAAATAAAACACATTAATTAAAAATAATTTTAATGAATTGTACTGGTACTCCATGCAATTCCCTTGTTCTCCTGTAATAAAAATAAAATAATAAAGCAAGCTTATTCTTACCTCTCTGGCGCTCAGTCAGGTCCCACGCTGTAATCCTTCACAAAACTTATTGACTCGCTTATAAGCCGGGTGTATAAGTTGCTGTCCTGCTCTGTGCTCCCCCATCCAGCTCTGTGCGCCCCCATTCTCCTCTGTGCTCCCCTCCTCCTGCTCCGTGCTCCCACATCCAGCTCTGCACTCCCCATTCTCCTCTGTGCCCACCCCCCTCCTGCTCCGTGATCTCCGTCCACCCCCCGTTCTGCTCCGTGCTCTCAGTCTCCCCCCGTTCTGCTCAGTGTTCTCCGTCCTCCCCCCATTCTGCTCCGTGCTCTCCGTCCTCCCCCCGTCCTGCTCCGTGCTCCCCCATCATACTCACCCTCCCCGTGCCATCGCTGAACGTCCCGGCAGGCAATCCTGCATTCTCCCTGGCTTCCTGCAGCTCTCCAGCGCTGACGTAATACCGCTCATTAAGGCCATGAATATGGAGGCCACGCCCATGGGTGTGGCGTCGCGTCCATATTACATGACCTAATGAGCGGTATTACGTCACCGCTCAGCGCTGGAGAGCTGCAGGAAGCCAGGGAGAACACAGGATTGCAGGGACGTTCAGCGATGGCACGGGGAGGGTGAGTATGATTGTCCAGCCACCGGCTCCTGCCGCCGCATCCCCTCCCCGCTGGTTTCTGCCATATGACTCGTGTATAAGCCGAGGGGCATTTTCAGCACAAAAAAGGTGCTGAAAATCTCGGCTTATACACGAGTATATACGGTATTTAATTTGTATTGTACAACTAGAAGCATGGCGAAGCTGCAAAAATTGATTAAAAAAAACAACCCTGTGTTATGTTAAATTTCAAAAGTAATTGTTCATAACTCTTAAATACTTCCTCATGGAATATATGTCCTTATTCTCTCAATCAGGCTAGTTTCACATTTGCGTCTTTGTGCACTGCGCATCGTGTGCAAGTAGAAACGGATGCAAACGCAAGACCATGCGTACGCCATGTTAAACATAAGTATGCATGAACGCTTGCGCAGATGATCTGCGCACAAAAACGCTAATGTGAAACCAGCCTTAAACCAGTGTCTAGACATGTTTACTCTTAAAACGCATGCGTACGCATGTCCATGCGAACGCCTGCATTCCAATAGACTGTAATGCTTTGTTTTGACGCATTCGTGCGCAAGCGAACGCATGCGGGTTTTTTATGCCTTTGGGCGGACCCAAAAATGCAACATGTTGCGTCGGGTGCGTCTAGACGCATACCATGAAAACGCATGCAAACGCAAAACCATGCGCACGGCATATTAAACATAGGTACGCATGACATGCGATCGGATGTGCACGATGATCTGCGCACAAAAACGCTAATGTGAAACCAGCCTTAAACCAGCGTCTAGACATGTTTACTCTTAAAAACGCATGCGTACGCATGTCCATGCGAACGCCTGCATTCCCATAGACTGTAATGCTTTGTTTTGACGCATTCCGTGCGCCAGCGAACGCATGCGGTTTTTTTTATGCCTTTGGGCGGACCCAAAAATGCAACATGTTGCGTTGGGTGCGTCTAGACGCATACCATGAAAACGCATGCGCACGAAAACGCATACGAACGCAAACGCAAAACCATGCGCACGGCATATTAAACATAGGTACGCATGACATGCGATCGGATGTGCACGATGCGCTGCGCACAAAAACGCTAATGTGAAACCAGCCTAAGACAACTCAGCCATATTGCACGTTTACAGTGCCATCCTCCATGAACAAGGTGGACGTGGGCACTGTTCAGATGGCACCGCTATCCTCCTCTCTGACTGATGCTCAGCTTTGTGAAAACTGCAGCAGACTGAGCACAGAAGTACCAGCACTCAACTACCAAGGTTTTTTTTTTTCTTTTCATTAAAATCCAGAGAATTGCCAACCACATTTGTTATAATGAATGTGTCTTACATGCAGACAATACAAAATTGGCCTTTATCTATACTGTGTAATAGTCTGTTGTCCACAGCAGTCCATCAGAGCCCAGTTAGGTGGTGTCTAATCAGACGGCTGCAAAAAAATTCAGGAAAAGAAAAACTCCAAACAAGGAAAGTTCACTGAAGAGTTTCTGCTTGAAAGACTTGTGGTTTTTGAACTTCTCCAAAAAAACTCAGTGTCCACATAGCCTGATGGAGGAGCGGGGCCAGAAAGAGGCGAGAGAATGTATCCAAGGAGCATCTGAAGGCAGAATCTGGTTACTTTAAGGAGGTTAGTTGGCTACAGGAAATTCTCCTGCCCTATTGGCCTTGTGAACGTGTTGCAGCCAATCAATGCTTTCAGTAGTCTCATGAAATACTGAACATACAGTAGTTGTGTTTTGCCAATGCCAAGAGCCACCCATGGCAGAAGACCAACACCGTATGCTACAAAGAAGTGAGCACCATAGGACTATAAGATTTTGTGCTGCGCTGACTCCAGTCTCAGGATCAGTGGTGGTCCTGGTAATCATACTCCCACTGATCAGAAGGTGATGGCACATCGCCTTAGAAGTCAATTTCATATTTTAAAGAACTGTTAATGACTTAAAAAAAACAAAAGTATAACTTACTTTAAATATTTGTATATAAGCTCCTCCCGGGTGAGCAGCTCTTCAGGTAAAGGGACGGTTGGCATAGTGAACTGATGCTGTAGGGGGCTCTCTTGGGAGCGGTGGAAGGACGCCTGACAGGTGAGGATCGGTACTCCATGCTGGATTGCCTTAACTGACCGGACACTGAAACTTCGCCCATCTCGTGTCCGATCCACTTGGTACAACACTGGAACCTTGGGGTCCCCTAGTGGTGGATATAAGTAACAGTTTTGTAGGGGAGAAGACGGGGCTCAGGAAGCTATGTAATATACCAGTAAATTATTTAAAAAAAAAAAAGACAAAAAGATGGCTCTGTGACAATTCAGGACAGCGAGTTCTCATGGAAATCAAATGTACTGGACAGCTGTGCATGGCGTATGTGGAAAGAGGACAGCAAGCCGAAAGTGTCTCAGTGACTCGTGTGAATATGGCTGAACCTTGTATCGAGAGGCGAGAGCCCTGTGAACGGAGCAGAGCTGCAGGACCAAGCACACTCACAATGACATTACTGCTACGTCAGCCTGCTGTTGAGTCCCCACAATTGGCCAGTGTAATCTCCCTTTAACTCTTTCACTGGAGGTACAATTTCCTGACTTCTGTCAATCCATTCAAAACAGAAACACAAATTTAACAAAACCAAAACATAAAATCCATGTTTTTGACTAAAAGTCTGGACAGAAGCAAAGTGCACAACATCCATCCCAAATAGAGTTCGCACACCACTTATGCCTTTGTCTACATGTACATGTTCCATTCCTCGGCCTACATGGCAGTAAACAACTCGGTTGACAAAGTTTCCTTTTTTGGCCAACCTCAGACGACTGTATTTTCGGCCCAAGTGCTGGCCGAGGAAAAACAGACGGCACACAGACAGCATCCAGGTCTATGTAACACATTGGGGCAGGCAGAGGCTTTTTTTTTTTTACGGGATGAATCGCATGTGAAAAAAAAAGACAACATGGAATAGTTTTCCTGTTGTGGATGTGAAACCCCTTCACATTAATGGGTGCACGAAAAAAAAAAAAAATTGAGGCCAACAAAAACCCCCGCTTTTTTACGAAACATTGCCAAATTTTTGGGAGAAAAATGTAATGGGCTTGAAATTTTTAATTAAAAAAAAAGACTTAAAAAGCGGCTCTAGTCTACGGCATTTCGTAAAAATTTAGTAAATTTTGCCCCGGGGAATGCGGGGTCCCGTCCCTTCCCCCTAAACTCCCCAAACCCCACCCTAAAATGTACTACAGTGACGAAAAAAAATTAAAGAGTTGCAAAATAGGCTAGCTCAGCGCGCTCTTTTAAAGTGCATTTTATTGGGTGCGGTGTGGGGAACTTCCCCTTTCTACACTTCCCCTTAAATTTGTCCGAGAAAACCCGCCTCGGACTGTTGAAAGGTTTAAAGTTCAGACTCCAGTTTGTTAAAGAATACAAAAAACACAGTTCTCGCTTCCCCGATGCCCGTGAGTCTTGCCATGCCCCCTGGTTTTTGGGGCACTGACGAGGGGCCCCTTCACGCCAAAAAGTAAGCAGCCAATTTTTTGAGCCAGCAGCTCGAAAAGGGGGGAAACAGTCGACTGGGCGGCTGCGAGTCAAAATTGGCTGCGTACTATTGGTGTGAAAACGGTCCCATGTCAGGCCCCAAACAGGGGCAGTGGGGGAGATCACGGTGGATGGGGGAAAGGGGAGTAGGTGTTCGGGAGTTTTTATCCTAAACAAACCCCGCAGGTGCAGAACATTGAAAGGGGAAAAACCCCCTTTAGAGCTTAAGTCTAAATTTCCCGTGTGACG
>JARQOD010013450.1:0-15489 GCA_033576555.1 Oophaga sylvatica
ATCTGTCAGGAGGATTTATGACTGACTACAATATCTGAAAAATCTGCTCCAGAGACTGTGAGGGCACCAGGAATCTGCTCCAGAGACTGTGAGGGCACCAGGAATCTGCTCCAGAGACTGTGAGGGCACCAGGAATCTGCTCTAGAGACAGTGAGGGCACCAGGAATCTGCTCCAGAGACAGTGAGGGCACCAGGAATCTGCTCTAGAGACAGTGAGGGCACCAGGAATCTGCTCCAGAGACTGTGAGGGCACCAGGAATCTGCTCTAGAGACAGTGAGGGCACCAGGAATCTGCTCCAGAGACAGTGAGGGTACCAGGAATCTGCTCTAGAGACAGTGAGGGCACCAGGAATCTGCTCCAGAGACTGTGAGGGCACCAGGAATCTGCTCTAGAGACAGTGAGGGCACCAGGAATCTGCTCCACAGACTGTGAGGGCACCAGGAATCTGCTGCAGAGACTGTGAGGGCACCAGGAATCTGCTGCAGAGACTGTGAGGGCACCAGGAATCTGCTCCAGAGACTGTGAAGGCACCAGGAACCAGCTCCAGAGACAGTGAGGGCACCAGGAATCTGCTCCAGAGACTGTGAGGGCACCAGGAATCTGCTCCAGAGACTGTGAGGGCACCAGGAACCTGCTCCAGAGACTGTGAGGGCACCAGGAATCTGCTCCAGAGACAGTGAGGGCACCAGGAATCTTCTACAGAGACTGTGAGGGCACCAGGAATCTGCTCCAGAGACTGTGAGGGCACCAGGAATCTGCTCCAGAGACTGTGAGGGCACCAGGAATCTGCTCTAGAGACAGTGAGGGCACCAGGAATCTGCTCCAGAGACAGTGAGGGCACCAGGAATCTGCTCTAGAGACAGTGAGGGCACCAGGAATCTGCTCCAGAGACTGTGAGGGCACCAGGAATCTGCTCTAGAGACAGTGAGGGCACCAGGAATCTGCTCCAGAGACAGTGAGGGTACCAGGAATCTGCTCTAGAGACAGTGAGGGCACCAGGAATCTGCTCCAGAGACTGTGAGGGCACCAGGAATCTGCTCTAGAGACAGTGAGGGCACCAGGAATCTGCTCCACGGACTGTGAGGGCACCAGGAATCTGCTGCAGAGACTGTGAGGGCACCAGGAATCTGCTGCAGAGACTGTGAGGGCACCAGGAATCTGCTCCAGAGACTGTGAAGGCACCAGGAACCAGCTCCAGAGACAGTGAGGGCACCAGGAATCTGCTCCAGAGACTGTGAGGGCACCAGGAATCTGCTCCAGAGACTGTGAGGGCACCAGGAACCTGCTCCAGAGACTGTGAGGGCACCAGGAATCTGCTCCAGAGACTGTGAGGGCACCAGGAATCTGCTCCAGAGACTGTGAAGGCACCAGTAATCTGCTGCAGAGACTGTGAGGGCACCAGGAATCTGCTCCAGAGACTGTGAGGGCACCAGGAATCTGCTCCAGAGACTGTGAGGGCACCAGGAATCTGCTCCAGAGATTGTGAGGGCACCAGGAATCTGCTCCAGAGACTGTGAGAGCACCAGGAATTTGCTCCAGAGACTGTAAGGACACCAGGAATCTGCTCCAGAGACTGTGAGGGCACCAGGAATCTGCTCCAGAGACTGTGAGGGCACCAGGAATCTGCTCTAGAGACTGTGAGGGCACCAGGAATCTGCTCCAGAGACTGTGAGGGCACCAGGAATCTGCTCCAGAGACTGTGAGGGCACCAGGAATTTGCTCCAGAGACTGTGAGGGCACCAGGAATCTGCTCCAGAGACTGTGAGGTCACCAGGAATCTGCTCCAGAGACTGTGAGGGCACCAGGAATCTGCTCCAGAGACCGTGAGGGCACCAGGAATCTGCTCCAGAGACTGTGAGGCATGGCCCGCTCCAGGTTTTTATGGGCCCGGGCGAAAGAGCCTCAGTGGGCCCCTTTAACACAGACCACGATTCATGATGCACAGATACTGCAGAAAATATGGGTATAATACAATGCCAAACACTTCACTTCTTCCATTACATGAGTGATATCTATTGTAAATTCTACAATAGCTCAGAAACCGCCAAATCCTCACAGCGCACAGTACAGACTGGACAGTACAGTCCTCCATACAATAATATGGGCACCACATAGTCCTTCATACAGTATTATGGGCCAATTATAATGCTCCATAAAGAATATTGGATCCCAAGTAATGCTCCATACAAAATATGGAGCTCTCCTCTGCACTGTGCTGCGTTCTGCACTGTTAAGGCTCAGGAAAGGGTGCTGTGGAAAGACTCCCCATTATCATCATCATTGTCTCCCCATCATTATCATTGCCTTCCCATTATCATTATCATTGCCTCCTCATTATCATCATTGCCTCCCCATCATCATCATTACCTCCCCATTATCATCATTGTCTCCCCATCATCATCATCATTGTCTCCCCATCATTATCATTGCCTCCCCATCATCATCATCGCCTCCCCATTATCATCATTCCCTCCCTTATCATTATCATCATTGCCTCCCCATCATTATCATCATTGCCTCCCCATCATCATCGCCTCCCCATCATCATCGCATCCCCATCATCATCATCATTGACTCCCATCATCATCGCCTCCCTATCATCATCATCATCATTGCCTCCTCATCACCATCACTGCCTCCCCCCACCACCATCACACATACAGCACCACACACAGACAGCACCGCAGCACTCTCTCACATACACACACACAAAGCACCGCACTACATACACACACACAGGCAGACACAGACACACACTGATACACAAAGACACATACACCTCACATCTCACCTGTCCGGTGCACGCGCTTACTCTCTGCCACAGCTGGCCGCTGAATGATGACATCATCCAGCGGCGCTGCTGTGAGAGGAAGCGCGTGCGCCCTGTAGGCGCCCTTGGAGCCCGGAGCTGCGGAGGCACGGGGAGAGTAAGTATTGTGCCGGCTGCCGGGGCCCTGAGCAAGCGGGGGGGGCCCAGTGGCGGCTCTGGCACCGCTCTCATCTGCTAACGGGCGCCGGTGTGCCCGACGGCGAGTGGGCCCCCCGCCTGCTCAGGGCCCCGGCACTTGCCTGGGTACGCCGAGTGCTGACGTCGGCCCTGCTGTGAGGGCACCGGGAATCTGCTCCAGAGACTGTGAGGGCACCAGGAATCTGCTGCAGAGACAGTGAGGGCACCAGGAATCTGCTCCAGAGACAGTGAGGCCACCAGGACTCTGCCCCAGAGACAGTGAGGCATCAGGAATCTGCTGCAGAGACTGTGAGGGCACCAAGAATCTGCTCCAGAGACTGTAAGGGTACCAGAAATCTGCTCCAGAGACAGTGAGGGCACCAGGAATCTGCTCCAGAGACTGTGAGGGCACCAGGAATCTGCTCCAGAGACTGTGAGGGCACCAGGAATCTGCTCCAGAGACTGTGAGGGCACCAGGAATCTGCTCCAGAGACTGTGAGGGCACCAGGAATCTGCTCCAGAGACTGTGAGGGCACCAGGAATCTACTCCAGAGACTGTGAGGGCACCAGGAATCTGCTCCAGAGACAGTGAGGCCGCCAGGAACCTGCTCCAGAGACAGTGAGGGCACCAGGAATCTGCTGTAGAGACTGTGAGGGCACCAGGAATCTGCTCCGTGAGGGCACCAGGAATCTGCTCCATAGACAGTGAGGACACCACAAATTTGCTCCAGAGACTGCGAGGGCACCAGGAATCTGCTGCAGAGACTAAGGGCACCAGGAATCTGCTCTAGAGACAGTGAGGACACCAGGAATCTGCTCCAGAGACTGTGAGGGCACCAGGAATCTGCTCCAGAGACTGTGAGGGCACCAGGAATCTGCTCCAGAGACTGTGAGGGCACCAGGAATCTGCTGCAGAGACTGAGGGCACCAGGAATCTGCTCTAGAGACAGTGAGGACACCAGGAATCTGCTCCAGAGACTGTGACGGCACCAGGAATCTGCTCCAGAGACTGTGAGGGCACCAGGAATCTGCTCCAGAGACAGTGAGGGCACTAGGAATCTGCTCCAGAGACTGTGGGGGCACCAGGAATCTGCTCCAGAGACTGTGAGGGCACCAGGAATCTGCTCCAGAGACTGTGAGGGCACCAGGAATCTGCTCCAGAGACTGTGAGGTCACCAGGAATCTGCTCCAGAGACTGTGAGGGCACCAGGAATCTGCTCCAGAGACCGTGAGGTCACCAGGAATCTGCTCCAGAGACTGTGAGGGCACCAGGGATCTGCTCCACAGACTGTGAGGGCACCAGGAATCTGCTCCAGAGACTGTGAGGCAGGGCCCGCTCCAGGTTTTTATGGGCCCCGGGCGAAAGAGCCTCAGTGGGCCCCTTTAACACAGACCACGATTCATGATGCACAGATACTGCAGAAAATATGGGTATAATACAATGCCAAACACTTCACTTCTTCCATTACATGAGTGATATCTATTGTAAATTCTACAATAGCTCAGAAACCGCCAAATCCTCACAGCGCACAGTACAGACTGGACAGTACAGTCCTCCATACAATAATATGGGCACCACATAGTCCTTCATACAGTATTATGGGCCAATTATAATGCTCCATAAAGAATATTGGATCCCAAGTAATGCTCCATACAAAATATGGAGCTCTCCTCTGCACTGTGCTGCGTTCTGCACTGTTAAGGCTCAGGAAAGGGTGCTGTGGAAAGACTCCCCATTATCATCATCATTGTCTCCCCATCATTATCATTGCCTTCCCATTATCATTATCATTGCCTCCTCATTATCATCATTGCCTCCCCATCATCATCATTACCTCCCCATTATCATCATTGTCTCCCCATCATCATCATCATTGTCTCCCCATCATTATCATTGCCTCCCCATCATCATCATCGCCTCCCCATTATCATCATTCCCTCCCTTATCATTATCATCATTGCCTCCCCATCATTATCATCATTGCCTCCCCATCATCATCGCCTCCCCATCATCATCGCATCCCCATCATCATCATCATTGACTCCCCATCATCATCGCCTCCCTATCATCATCATCATTGCCTCCTCATCACCATCACTGCCTCCCCCCACCACCATCACACATACAGCACCACACACAGACAGCACCGCAGCACTCTCTCACATACACACACACAAAGCACCGCACTACATACACACACACAGGCAGACACAGACACACACTGATACACAAAGACACATACACCTCACATCTCACCTGTCCGGTGCACACGCTTACTCTCTGCCACAGCTGGCCGCTGAATGATGACATCATCCAGCGGCGCTGCTGTGAGAGGAAGCGCGTGCGCCCTGTAGGCGCCCTTGGAGCCCGGAGCTGCGGAGGCACGGGGAGTAAAGTATTGTGCCGGCTGCCGGGGCCCTGAGCAAGCGGGGGGGGCCCAGTGGCGGCTCTGGCACCGCTCTCATCTGCTAACGGGCGCCGGTGTGCCCGACGGCGAGTGGGCCCCCCGCCTGCTCAGGGCCCCGGCACTTGCCTGGGTACGCCGAGTGCTGACGTCGGCCCTGCTGTGAGGGCACCGGGAATCTGCTCCAGAGACTGTGAGGGCACCAGGAATCTGCTGCAGAGACAGTGAGGGCACCAGGAATCTGCTCCAGAGACAGTGAGGCCACCAGGACTCTGCCCCAGAGACAGTGAGGCATCAGGAATCTGCTGCAGAGACTGTGAGGGCACCAAGAATCTGCTCCAGAGACTGTAAGGGTACCAGAAATCTGCTCCAGAGACAGTGAGGGCACCAGGAATCTGCTCCAGAGACTGTGAGGGCACCAGGAATCTGCTCCAGAGACTGTGAGGGCACCAGGAATCTGCTCCAGAGACTGTGAGGGCACCAGGAATCTGCTCCAGAGACTGTGAGGGCACCAGGAATCTACTCCAGAGACTGTGAGGGCACCAGGAATCTGCTCCAGAGACAGTGAGGCCGCCAGGAATCTGCTCCAGAGACTGTGAGGGCACCAGGAATTTGCTCCAGAGACTGTGAGGGCACCAGGAATCTGCTCCAGAGACTGTGAGGGCACCAGGAATCTGTTCCAGAGACTGTGAGGGCACCAGGAATCTGCTCCAGAGACAGTGAGGCCGCCAGGAATCTGCTCCAGAGACTGTGAGGGCACCAGGAATCTGCTCCAGAGACTGTGAGGGCACAAGGAATCTGCTCCAGAGACTGTGAGGGCACAAGGAATCTGCTCCAGAGACTGTGAGGGCACCAGGAATCTGCTCCAGAGACTGTGAGGGCACCAGGAATCTGCTCCAGAGACTGTGAGGGCACCAGGAATCTGCTCCAGAGACTGTGAGGGCACCAGGAATCTGCTCCGGAGACTGTGAGGGCACCAGGAATCTGCTCCAGAGACTGTGAGGGCACCAGGAATCTGCTCCGGAGACTGTGAGGGCACCAGGAATCTGCTCCAGAGACTGTGAGGTCACCAGGCCTCTGATCTTACATGAATATTGGGACTATAAAACTTTCACACCACTATTCTAATTTTATCAGGGATTCACTCTTTAATCTCAGTTTTTTTGTTTATTTAAATATCCATTTATTATGCCATGTCTCTGTTCTTTTTGTGTAGATATTTGTGTTTTTTCAGATGTTTTGTTATATCATTCCTGATGAACAGAATTAAGAATTCTCGAATACTTGCTTTACAAGGTATCAGAACTACAAGATTATTATTTTGTTTTTTCACACTGACAGCAATTTTTTTTCAACTGGCTGAGACCGGAACAAAACCTTTTTTTCTTTCAACTAAATAAGGCCTCTTTCACACATCCGGCGGGCGCCTAAACGGCGCCCCCGGCATTTAGCCGCAGCGCCGCATGCGGTATTTTCTCTGAACACCGGATGTGCCGCATCTTGTTTTTCGCCGCATCCGGTTCACGAATGCGGCAAAAAAACCGCATACGTCTCATCCGGTGTATCCGGTTGGCATACGTTGACGCCGTATTGCGCCGGATCCGGCTTTTAAGCACGCCCATTTTGGGGCCCTTTTTGGGGTTCCAAATATGATTGGCTACTGTAATCCTATATATACACTGCTCCTACATCCCTTCTTTGACAGGTTGTAGAGGAGAAAGTGCAGTTTGGAGAGAAGAGCAAGTAGCAAGTGATTGGCGAACATGGAACCCATTATCGGCAATATCTTCAGGAATCTTGTTGATTTTACTGCGGAGATGAATCGATTGAGGTTTATCGTTCTGGAGAAGGAGCGAAAGTTTGAGGAGCAGCGGCGTCAGCGCCTGCGAAGTCGCCGCCGTATGTGGATCCACCCCATCACGTCACAGAGATTAACTCGTGGTGTCTATTCCACACTGAACATGGAGCTGCGACAAAATCCCGACAAGTTTTTTGCCTATCTGCGGATGAATATAGAAAACTTTGATGATTTGCTGGAGCGTGTTGGAGACAAAATTAAAAAATCGGACACGTACTGTCGCTTCTCCATATCTCCGGCGGAGCGTCTCATGGTGACTATAAGGTAAGCTATATGTATTGGTTCTGTTTGCTTGAGCGCACTTGTAATTTTATCATTAATTGAACATCACAGGCCAACTAGGAAACCACATGAGTAGCCCCAAATCTAGTTATAAAACAGTCTTTCTCCTAGATATTATTATTTTTGGTATCTCCAATAGTCGTAGCTGAGTTCTGGTATGTAATGCTGCGTTTCTGAAATTATTTGTATTTTCTAATTTGTTTTCAGATTTCTGGCAACTGGCGAAACTCTATCATCGCTCCATTTTCAGTATCGGATTGGAATCTCCACACTATCCGGCATAATAAAGTATACTTGTCGTGCTCTGTGGGATACTTTGGTTGAAGAATTTATTCCAGAGCCAACAACAGAGCGGTGGCTTGAAATAGCGGACCAGTTTCTACTCATCTGCCAGTTCCCCAATTGCCTGGGGGCCGTTGATGGAAAGCACATCCGCATTCAAAAGCCAAAAGGAACTGGATCTGAATTCTTTAACTATAAGAAATATTTCTCTATCGTCCTGATGGCTATTGCAGATGCGCACTACAAGTTTATCGCGGTGGACATTGGGTCTTATGGACGGTCTAATGACTCCCAAGTGTTTAAAATATCTGCTATGGGACGTAAATTGTATGGAAACAGTTTTCAGTTACCCCCCCCTAGACCACTGCCTCAAACCTCAGGCCCACCAATGCCATTTGTTTGTGTAGGTGATGAGGCATTCCAGCTGTCCCAACACCTATTGAAGCCGTATGCCAGCAGAGAATTGACACATACAAAGCGGGTATTTAACTACCGCCTCACAAGAGCCAGACGGATGGTGGAGTTGCCTTTGGCATTATGACAGCAAAATGGCGTGTCCTTTTGACTGCAATAAACTTGAAGACCGAGACTGTTGATGATGTAGTGAAAGCGTGCGTGGTCCTCCATAATTTTGTCCTAACCAAGGAACCAATTTCTCTGGAGGACCACAATCAAGAAACAACTTTGCACAACTACACCAACATTACCACTCGCAGTACAGTTGCAGTTTCTAGAATGAGGGACAAGTTTGCTCAATACTTTGTGTCACCGGAAGGTAGTGTTGACTGGCAGGATGACAGAGTGTGATAAATGTATTGTTTATTTTAATAATTTTCTTTACCCACAATAAACCTTTAATAGTTTACTTGTCTACCTTCTTGTGTGTTTTCTACTATAACCTTCTTGCCATTGTTGTGTCCATGGCTGTCACCTTTTGTCCAAAAAAGTGTACATTGTAGGCCATGTTTCCCCAACTGCAGTCCTCAAGGCCCACCAACATGTCAATTTTTCAGTCTTTACTTTGCATTGCTCAGGTGATAATTGCCTCACCTGTGCAATACAAAGGAAATACTGAAAACAATACCTGTTGTTAGGCCTTGATGACTGGATTTGGTGACACATGGCCTACAATGTACCCTTTTTAGGACAAAAGGTGAAATTGTATTAACAAAAGTATTTCACCATTTGTCCTACAAAAAGTGTACATTATGTTTCCCCTACTCCAGTCCTCAAGGTCCACCAACATGTAAAGTTTTCTGTCTTTCCTTTGTATTGCTCAGGTGATAATTGCCTCACCTGTGCAATACAAAGGAAATACTGAAAACATGATATGTTTTTGGTGGGCCTGGAGTAGGGGAAAACTGGGGTGTACACATTTTTATTAAAAAAAGAATACACTTTGCATACTACACAACCCGGGACATAACTTTGACAAAAAGGTTACATTTATTAACCTTTTAGCCAAAGTTAGGTGTACCTGTATACCACATTTAAAACTTAACATCCTATAAATAAAAGACAGACAACAATGTTAAACCAATGAACAATTTATTTTAAAAATATTTTTTAATATAATTGTTATTAAAGTAGGCCTTGTGGCCCAATTCTTCATATTTAAATAACCTTTATATTTTATTAAACTTTATTATTTTTTTAGTAAACTTTATTTTTTTAAATATATTTTTTTGGTTTTCAACTTTATTTTTTTAAATAAATGTATGAAAAAAAATTGTAACATTAACTACAGGTCAGTGTAGTGTGGGGTGGAAATACTGCTGGAGGGGCTGCGGGACACTTCGACCGTGGGAGTGTGGAGAGTGTGGAGGGACGAACGGGATGGTGGTGGGGAAGGAACAGGAAGAGGTGAAGGGGTGGAAAGACCAAAAGAATGGGAAGACAAGGCAGAACAGGTGGGTGGTGGTGGAGTGGAGGGTTGTGCATGAGGAACAGGTGACATAGTAGGTATTTGGAAGGGGGAAGTAGATTGGTAGGTAGAAGTGTGGTAGGGGGTAGGTGGCTGGTAGTGGGTAGGTTGTTGGTACTGGGGAGGTGGTTGGACCTGGGTAGGTTGTTGGTACTGGGGAGGTGGTTGGACCTGGGGAGGTGGTTGGTACTGGGTAGTTGGTTGGACCTGGGAGGTGGTTGGTACTGGGGAGGTGGTTGGTACTGGGTAGTTGGTTGGTATTGAATAGGAGGGGGAGGAGGTATGGCAGGTGGAGGGGGGGAAGATGTACGGCGGCTGTAGGGGGGGGAGGTGGTGGAATGACTGGGGTGGATTGAGGATGGGAGACAACCTGCACTACAGCAGCGTGGCACGTGTGCATCACATACATCTGCTGGTCATAAGATAGCGGATCTATGCGCTCCGCAACTGACCTAAAAAAGCTGAAGTTCGGGGGTGCTCTTATCTCAGAACGCACAGTTTCCAGAAGTGTCTTGACCTCACCAACTAGTGTGGTTATCTGACGAAGGCCTGCGGAAACTTGTTCAGATAGCAACTTAAGGCAGTTCTGGAAAGATGCGTTCATGTGTAAGAACTCGGGCGCATAGTTCTTTTCCTGACCCTTCTGACGCTGCCGCCCAGTACCCGCAGCTGTACTAGAGGTGGCAGGATCAGAAGGGTGTGGTAAAGGGAAGGCTATATCCTGACCAGCAGATTCATGCATTGCAGGCGGCCACGCTGCTCCAGCGCTGGTGGAAGGGACAGCGGGATCGTGTGTGTGTGAAGTGTGGGAAGGGTCAGATGTGGATGGTTGGTCAAAGTGTCCCTCGGTGTCGGTCTCCTGAGGGATCGCTCTAGAAGGCTCCAACTCTGCGGGGCCCGAGTGCTGCTCACCGTGCTGTGGAAGAAACAAAAACATAAAATTAATATACAGATGTGGAATGGCCCTGGGTGAAAACAAAAAAAAATATTACATTTGATGTTAATATTTACCTTCTGGTGACCATGGTTTCACGCAGGAACGCCAGAGCTTGTGCATATTTGTACTTACTCTGGCGTCCTGAAGAACCACTCGGGGCCCGCATCTCTTTGTTAAATTCCTTCTTAAAGCGATCCCTCACAGACCGCCACCGCTTCATAATTCTCTCCCCTGAAACGAGAAAGCACACATTGGTTACTATACAACAACCACACTTTAGTCCTCGTGTCCCCCAGAGTTAATGTTTTCATTGTTTCCATAGTGTTTCACAAAAGGAAATCATGAAAACATGAAGCGTTGGTTACACAAGGACAGAATTTTTTTAAAAACACCTTTACAGTCAGCAACATGAACTATACTTACGGTATTTATTCTGGGACCTAGGATTGAGGTCCTCCCAGCGGTGCATCATTGCTGCTGCCACTTCCGTCCAGAGCCGTCGTGTAACTATTTGATCCGCATGCTGGCGGTCCCCCATGTTCCACAGCGGCTCCCTTTCTCGGACCAGGTCGATCATCAACTCCACGTCCAATCCCTCCTCTGTGTCCGAGTCGGGAGCACGCTGTGAAGCCTGTGAAATGAACAATGAAGAAAAAAAAAAAAAAAAAAATATATCAGATACATGGTTTTAGTTTGTAAAAATTATACATGTTACAATGGGAATATTAATGCACAAAACATTTGTAGATAACACGTTTTTTTAAAAAGCATAAATTATATAACATGGCAAAAAATACTTACACGTTGAGAACCGCCAACAGTCTCACGACGACTCTGGGAGGCGCTGGGAGAAACCCTCTGGCTCCCAGATGCGAGAGACTAAAAAAATGAAAATAAAAATTAGGATATTGGCAGGTGTTGGCCGCTGTGTGAAGTATGCACTAAATGTTTTTCTATGTGTTGTGTGTACTGTGATGTTGTGTTTATGAGATTGATGCAGGATACTTACGAATTGTGAGCCCACTCCGGGTATCTCTCCACCCCGTCCTTCTTCCTCTGGGAGCTCCTCGTCATCTTCAGATTCCTGTTATTAAAATAACACAATCAAGACATATAGCCCACAGATGGATTGTGGATAGAAAAATTAAAAATACATATTTTTACCGCCAATTCCTGACGATGGGTAGGAGGGCTCCCAGAAGAAGATGTGTCCTGCTGTGGCGGCTCTGGCTCTGGCTGGGAGGGAGGAGATGGCGATGCCGGTGGTGCTGCCGCCGCCGCTTCAGCCGCTGCTTCCTCCGCCAACAACGCCATTGCTGCAGCTGCAGCAGCTGTTTGATGTTCTCTGCTGTGGAAGAAACAAAAAGGGACAGTCAATATATTTGTATATTTCTTGGCCCTGTCTGAAAGAAAACCAAGCATGTATATTGAAATGGGGGGGGGGAATGTTTACCTTCTTCTGGCTTCCCTCCTTGCCCGCCTCTCCTCCTCTCGTCTATCTCCAGCCGCCGCCTCCCCCTCTTGTTGACGTCTTCTACTGTTAAAGTAAAAAGGTACTGTAAATTTGAGAATCCTTGTCCATGGCTGAAATAAAAAACAAACATGTCATTTATAGCAAAATGTGTGATGTAATACTTACTTTCTCATTGCTCTCCTCCTAGCTTGGAGGTCCTCTGCTCCCCTCTGCTCGACTTGGGCTTCAGCCGCTGCCGCCCGGTGAAGTCTTCGGCTGTTGAATAAGGACACACAAACGGACAGTGAATATATGGGTATTCCTTTGCCCTGGCTGAAACACAAAAAACAAACATGTAAATTAGAGCAAAATGTGTGCTGTAATACTTACTTTCTGCTTGCTAGCCTCCTAGCTTGGAGTTCCTCTCCTCCCCTCTGCTCAACTTGCGCTTCAGCCGCCGCCGCCGCCGCTCGTTGAATTCTTCTGCTGTTAGGACACAAAAAGGGACAGTGAATAGATGTGGATTCGTTGTCCCTGGCTGAAAGAGAAAAACAAACATTAAATTTTTAGGGACATGGGGATGACATTTACTTTCTGCTGGCTTGCCTCCTTGCATCCAGGATCTCCTGCGCCCTTGGATCAGCAGCATCAATTCTTCTGCTGTGAAATTAACAGACCAAAAAAAATTTGTTGATATATTTTGATTGTCCCTGTTTTAAAATATAACATTCAAACAACGACATTATTCCGACCACATGCAATCATTTTTTATAGCCATCAACAGTACCAGGGTAAACCGTATCCCTGGCCAAAAAAAAAAAAAATATATATGATAATAAAAACATGGAAATTTCACATAAGACCATAATTTTAGCTAAGGTCAGAGGCAGGCAAAAAAATAACATTGCAACAAAAAGAAAAGTACATCAACATTTGTATACTAAACACAGGAAAATAATAGCAGCATGAGTAGATAAAACCGTGACAAGCCACAAAGAACAAAGATTGCAAACAAAAAAACATTAGCATAGTCATACAATTCAACAGACCATGAGTAGATAAAACCATGACAAGCCACAAAGAACAAAGATTGCAAACAAAAAAACATTAGCATAGTCAAACAATTGAACAGACCATGAGTACATAAAACCATGACAGGCTACAAAGAAAAAATATTGCAAACAAAAAAACATTACCATAGTTAAACAATTGAACAGACCATGAGTAGATAAAACCATGACAGGCTACAAAGAAAAAATATTGCAAACAAAAAAACATTACCATAGTTAAACAATTGAACAGACCATGAGTAGATAAAACCATGACAAGCCAAAAAAACCATTGGCCAAAAAAAAAAAAATGGAGAGAAACATTACCATAGTAAACACATGCACATTTCCGATAGTAGCATAAAAAACAACGACATAACTGGCCAAAAAAATTAATACTTTTTAAAAAAAAAAAAAAACATTTTGATACACAAATACATCCATATTTCAGATTGTCGCAGGGAGACAAAGCACATCACTGCTAAAAAACAGTACCAGTAGATCTACATTATCAACATTCACAACAATAGCAGTGAATACACAATAAAGTTCCCAAACAAATGCATTTTAAACTCGGGACCCACCCCATCATCGGCAATTTAATTTCATTAAATACCTGGGAACCAATCCCCATCACAGAAAAAAAATTACATATATAATGTACCAGGCCACAAAAAATAAACATCAGCTCACACAACATTGGTGACATATGTATTTTACATTTTTGAATTTGGGGGTGGGTGGTTCATATTTAACCGTCTGTTTTCCTGGCGTTCCATTACGGATCCTGGCTGCGAGTCCGGTGGCTGCGTCGGTGGCTGCGTCGGTGGCTGCGTCGGTGGCTGCGTCGGTGGCTGCGTCGGTGGCTCTCTGTGGCTCTCTGTGGCTCTCTGTGGCTCTCTGTGGCTCTCTGTGGCTCTCTGTGGCTCTCTGTGGCTCTCTGTGGCTGTGTCTGATGTCCCACCCAATGTTTTTTTATATGTTTGCTGAGGGGTGGTACTTCCTTGTATCTGTTTGCTGTGGGCTGGTATATCAATTAACAAACCGCATGCGGCTACCGGATGCGGCGGACGCCGCGATGCGGCGCATTGCGGCGTCCATAGACTTTCATTGTAAAAAAGAACCGCATGCGCCGCATCCGGCGCATGCGGCTTTTTCGCCGCAGACAAAAAACGTTACATGCAACGTTTTTTCCAGACACCGTACGGTGACCAGACACCGCATCCGGCACCAACCGGACGCGCCGCAGTGACATGCGGCGCCATGCGGCGCTAATACAAGTCAATGGAAAAAAAAACCGCATGCGGCGCATACGGTTTTGTGATGCGGCGCTGCTAAAAAATGCCGGGGGAGCCGCAAGGGGAAAAACGGATGTGTGAAACCAGCCTAAGACATTATGTAGCAGGATAACATTAATATGGTGACTGTATTGATAAGAACCCAACATTCCTGACTACAGATATTCTAATAATTTTGTTTTCTAATCTTCTGTTTCATCCAGGACCAGAAATGGAGAATCGTCACGCTCCTTGTCCACAGCCGGCGAGGTACAAGACCAACTCCTACATTTTTTCCACAGGGATTTTAACTCTCTCCTTTCTGAATTCAGGTGAGAGCTATGTACTGGGGGTGCCAAACAGTCATATATGTCAACATACACTGTCCTAGCAGAAATGTTCCACCTGCAATATTATTGGACTATATTATAACTCAGCCTCATATCACACTCATCGAATCCATTGATTGAGCGCAACTGACTCCTGACGGTTCTGACCATTGGTGAAACCAGAACAAAAATGTCCTCAGAATAAAACTGACTCACCACGAAAGCCGCAAATTACTAACATCAAACGTCTTCTGCATTTACAGAAAAGCGGATAAAAATAATCTACACGTTGTCAGCCACAAAGATTTCAGAGCAATCATGGAAAAAAGGTAAATTCATGTGCAGCAAATAGAACAAGAGATCTTAAAATAAACTAAAATATAATCTTTTCCATGATCTAATATTAAGGACATAATGCAACTACTATAATACTGCTCCTATGTACAAGAATATAACTACTATAATACTGCTCCTATGTACAAGAATTTAACTACTATAATACTGCTCCTATGTACAGGAATATAACTACTATAATACTGCTCCTATGTACAAGAATATAACTACTATAATACTGCCCCTATGTACAAGAATATAACTACTATAATACTGCCCCTATATACAAGAATATAACTACTATAATACTGCTCCTATGTACAAGAATATAACTACTATAATACTGCTCCTATGTACAAGAATATAACTACTATAATGCTGCCCCTATGTACAAGAATATAACTACTATAAT
>JARQOD010013451.1:0-15488 GCA_033576555.1 Oophaga sylvatica
GCCTAACGGGGACTAAATTTCAAGCTGCGGCCTATCCGGCCCGAAGCCGGGGACTAAATTTCAGGTTGCGGCCTACCCCGGGCCGAAGCCGGGGACTAAAATTTATGGCTGCGGCCTATCCCGGGCCGAAGCCGGGGACTAATTTATGGTTGCGGCCAAACCCCGGGCCGAAGCTGGGGACTTAAATTTTGAGACTGGGGGCCGCGGCGCGACGGGAAGGGGCCCGCGGCGCGACGCTGAAGCTGCGGCGGCGCGACGCAGAGGCGGCCGCGGCGACAGACGGCCGGTACACATTGCTTTCCAGGTGCATGTAACTCACTGGGGGGGGAGAGACCCGAAGAGGAGAAGGAAAGGGACCTCCACGGGGACTACGGAGATATGGCGTCTTCCTCAATCCACCGCCCCCTTTGATAGGGGGGTGGAGAGGGATCTTAAATGCCTCCAGACCGCACCGCTTTCAGGAGAGGTGGTGCGGGGTATCCATCCATGGTGCCACGTCAATCCATCGCCCATCAAGGGGTACTCAGGGGGGAGAGCGGCCCTTCAAGGGATCTGTCGCCCCATGGTAGTGTAGGGAGGGGTAAGTGGAGGCGACACTCGCACGATGCCGCCTGTTGATGGTTTTTGGGAGATCGTGACTTTTCGTACAAGTCCCGTCGCCCATCCGTGCGTGAAGAAAGCAAAAATAATAAAAAGGTAAAAAATGTGAAAAAAATGGGGTCTGAGAGCAGACCCTAGTGCCTCCTACAGACACTAAGCAAGAACTGGTTCAGGATTGAGCCAACAGAGGGTGTATACTGCAGGAGGAGGAGTTAATCTCTTTTGCTTATGTATTGCTTAGTGTCCTCCTAGTGGCAGCAGCATAACACCCACGGTTTGTGTCTCCCAATGAGGCGATGGAGGAAATTACCTTTTTGGCCCCAAATTTTTATTTTTCTAAGGGTAACAGGAGGAAATAGGACCCAAAAGCTATTGTGCATTTTGTCCTGAGTACGCTGATACCCCATATGTGGGGGGGAACCACTGTGATCGCCTTACTGCGATCTTTGGGAGGCACAATGAACAAATCCACAAAAGGTGAAGAATTGGTTTTCTTTTTTGCGTCGTTCCTCGTGCGGTATTAGTGATTAGGCGACTTATTCCTCGGATCGGTGCGATTACAGCGATACCAGATTTACATCCTTTTTTCATGTTTAGCTTCTGTCACACACTAAAATGCTTTTTTTTGGAATAATTTTTTTGTAAGAAATTTTTGCTCACCGTATTTTGAGAGCTATAATTTTTCCATATTTCGGCCGACAGAGTTATCTGTGGGCTTATTTTTGCGGGACGAGCTGACGTTTTTATTGGTACCATATTCGGGCACATAACTTTTTTGAACGCTTCCTATTCCGATTTTTGTGGAAGAAGAATGAACAAAAACCAGCAATTCAGGAATTGTTTTTGTTTTTCCTCCGTTCCATGTGTGGTAAAATTGATAAAGCAGCTTTATTCTTCGGGTCACTACGATTACAGCGATACCTCATTTATATTTTTTTTTTATGTTTTGCCGTTTTTTTACACAATAAAAAATTTTATAGAAAAAATAATTATTTTTGCATCAGTTTATTCCGCGAGCTATAACTTTTTTATTTTTTTCGCTGATGATGCTGTATAGCGGCTTGTTTTTTTTGCGGGACAAGATGACGTTTTCAGCGGTACCATGATTATTTATATCTGACTTTTTGATCGCGTGTTATTGCACTTTTTCCAAGCGGTATGATGATACCGCTTGGAAAAACACGGATTTTGGTAAAAACTTACCTGTAAAATCCTTTTCAGCGAAGGAAGGAAGAGAGACACAGTATTCATTACTGATGGGTAGGCGGAGCCCCAGATCAGGATGTTACCTCAGATCAAAAGAGTGCTGACTGGCTGGCCCCTCCAGCTCGGGCTCCTCCTACTCAGCTCCAGTCGTACCAAAGCTTTTAGGAAAAGAGCCAAGATCACCAGCGGAGCAACATAACCCCCTTCTGAAGGAACTTCAAGAAAAAACACAAGGATACAGGTTATGCATGCAAAGAAAGCCAAAAACCACAGAGTTCCAGGTACTACTCACGGAACCTGACTACTGCGATGAGCTGGCGATGCTGGAACAGAGCCTTAGCGCGCTGACCTCAGCCCAGATAATCGCTATCAGATAAGGGTCGCGCTGCATCTGAAAACATCAACACACTTCTGCCTTGGGAGGGTGCTGTGTCTCTCTTCCTTCCTTCGCTGAAAAGGATTTTACAGGTAAGTTTTTACCAAAATCCGTGTTTCAGCTGCAGATGGAAGGAAGAGAGCCACAGTATTCATTACTGATGGGACGTCCCAAAGCAGTTCAAAAATAAGGGTGGGGAAAAACCAACAAAAGGCAAGAAACCCAACAACCTTAACAACAAAGCGCAACCAGCGCTAAACACAAGTTCATCCAGAACTTTAAACTACAGCTGCCTGCAGGACCCTACGTCCGAGGGCTGCATCAGCGGAAGCACTGACGTCCACTTTATAAAACCTTGTAAACGTGTGGACAGAGCGCCAAGTTGCCGCTCGGCAGAGCTGCACTGCCGAGGCACCTTGATGAAAAGCCCACGATGAGGCCACAGCTCTCGTGGAATGGGCTCGAATCTTAATCGGGCAAGATTCACCCCGAAGGCGGTAAGCTTCCAAAATAGCTGACCGGATCCAACGAGCTATAGAATCCTTGGAAGCTCGTTGACCACGCCGACGACCTGCTGGAACCACAAACAGGGAGTCCGTCTTACGAAAACCTTGAGTAATAGATAGATAAAACTTCAAGGCCCGCACTAAATCCAATGTGTGTAAATCTCGCTCTTTCGCATTCTTCGGATCCGGACAGAGTGAAGGCAACACAATATCCTGGTTAACATGAAATTGTGACACCACTTTAGGCAAAAAATCACCCCGAGTGCGAAGCACTACACGATCCGGAAAAAACTCCAGAAAAGGAGGCGAACAAGAAAGAGCTGCCAACTCAGAAACTCTCCTCAAGGAAGTGACTGCAACAAGGAAAGCCACCTTCCAAGAAAGTAAAGAAAGGCTAGCAGAAACCATAGGCTCAAAAGATTTATGCTGAAGAGCCTCCAAAACAGGTTGAGCCGCCAAGGAGACACGGGTGCCTTCCGCGGCGGAAACTTACGAGATATACCTCGGAAAAAGGAGAGCACGTCTCTATTTGAAGCAATGGTTCTCCGGAACAATAAGGACAGAGCAGAAATCTGACCTTTCAGAGTGCTGACTGCCAAACCCTTGTCTAGCCCATGCTGCAGAAAAGCCAACAGGTTGGGAATGGAAAATTTTCTCGGGTTCCGAGAGGACCCCAAACACCACGAAAAGAAGGTTTCCCAAATTTTGTGGTAAATCCTAGTAGTAGCCGACATCTTGCAGCACGAAGGGTAGCAATGACCTCGGCTGAGAAACCTCTACGGGTCAAGATTTCGGTCTCAAGAGCCACGCCGTCAAACGCAGGGACATCAAGTCCGGATGACAAACGGGCCCCTGAGTCAACAAGTCCGGTTGAAGAGGAGTGGAAAAGGAGGTGCCGCCAACAGCGACATTATTGTCGAGAACCACACCCTTCTTGGCCAGTCTGGAGCTATCAAAATAGCTGGAATTCTCTCTAGTCTGATCCGACGCAGTACTAGAGGAAGTAAGGATATCGGCGGGAATACATAGATCAGCTCGAACTGATCCCACTGAGCCACTAGAGCATCCACCGCCACCGCCTTCGGGTCCTTGTACCTGGACATGAATGTCGGTAACTTGGCATTGGACCTGGATGCCATCAAATCCACTTGGGGGGTTCCCCAGCGAGAGCACAGTAGTGCAAAAACTTCCGGTGGAGGCTCCATTCCCCGGGATCCATCCTTCTGCGACTGAGAAAGTCCGCTGTAATATTCTGAACCCCTGGAATGTGAATCGCCGAAATGGCTGGTACACTGGCCTCTGCCCAAATCAGAATTCGGGACACCTCTACCATGAGTCTGGAACTCCTTGTCCCACCTTGGTGATTGATATACGCGACAGCCGTCGCATTGTCTGTCTGCACTCGTACTGGCAGACCGCTCAAAGGGACCGTCCAATGTTGGAGGCAAAGGAAAATCGCCCTCAATTCCAGGATGTTGATCGGAAGAAAAGACTCTTCCGATGACCATACCCCCTGAATCCAGAGATTGTTCCAAACACCCCCCCAGCCCGTCAGGCTGGCATCGGTGGTTATAACTGACCACTTCGGAGGGAGGAAAGACTTCCCCAGGGAGAATGCCCCTGGACGTAACCACCATTCTAGAGAATCCCGCACCGCGCGAGAAATGGTGACACTGCAATCCAGCGATTGCGACTGGTTCCATCGACTCAAGATGAACCTTTGGAGAGTCCTGGAATGGAACTGGGCAAAAGGAATTGCCTCCATGGACGCCACCATCAGTCCCAGAAGACGCATACACTTCCGTAGGGACATTGCCGTTGAGGATTTCATAATCTGTACATGTCGAAGAAGACATGACTGTTTGTCTGGTGGTAGGGAAACTACCGACCGAAACGTGTCGAGATGCATTCCCAAAAAGAGGATTGTCCTCGATGGTTCCAGGGATGACTTCTCCCAATTGACCAGCCAACCGAAGTCCTTCAGAAACTGAAGAGACAAATCCCGAGCCGTCAACGCCTCCTCCTCCGAGGAAGCCACGATCAAAAGATCGTCCAGATAAGGGAGAATCGTAATCCCCTGTCTTCGAAGGATTGCCATGAGGGGCGCCAGAATTTTTGTAAAGACCCTTGGCGCTGAGGCTAAGCCGAACGGCAGAGCCACAAACTGGTAATGATTCTGACCTATGGCAAATCGAAGAAAGCGCTGATGAGCACTTTCCGATGGGAATATGCAAATAGGCGTCGCGAATGTCGATTGACACCAGAAAATCGTTCTGTGACAGAGCTGCCACAACGGAACGAAGCGACTCCATGCGAAATTTCCGGGCATGGACATGCCGGTTTAATCGCTTGAGATCCAGAATCGGGCGAAATTTGTTTCTCCTTTTTGGGAACTATAAAAAGGTTGGAATAAAACCTTTCCCTCGGTCCTCTGACGGAACCGGTATCACTACACCCTTTTGTAGCAGAGATTCGACCTCTCGCTGTAGAGCGACAACAAGCTCGGGTTCCGACGGAACGTGAGATTGACAAAAAACATTTGGGGGTCGAGAAGCAAACTCTATGAAATAGCCTGCCGACACTATCCGCGTTACCCAGGAATCTGGAACGCGAGCCATCCAAGTCTCCTTGAAAAGAAGCAGGCGACCCCCCACTCGAGAATCCTCGAGTGGACCCCTGGCGTCAATCCGACTTTGCGGGCTTCTTGTCAAGTTCCCGCTTGTCCTGGCGGAAACTCTGCTTCCAGGGAGTACGAGTTTTCTGAGAGGATTTCTTTCCTGAGAAGGAAGGACGACCCGATCCCCACGAGGAGTGACTAGATCGTCCTCGGCCCCGAAAGGACCGCCGACCACTATAGACACCAGGCTTACTGGACACAGAGGCCATGGCCCTACGCTGTGGTAATGCTGATTCCTTCGCCTTAGCCTTGGAAATCAGCTCTGTGAGGTCGGATCCAAAAAGATGGCCACCCTTGTAAGGTAAGGCCAACAACCCTTGTTTGGAAACTGCGTCCCCGGCCCACTGTCTGAGCCATAAGCTCTTCTGACTGTGACCGCTGAAGCTTGCGCTTTGGCCAGCAGAGATGCCGTATCCAGACCGG
This sequence comes from Oophaga sylvatica, assembly GCA_033576555.1. Lineage (NCBI taxonomy): Eukaryota > Metazoa > Chordata > Amphibia > Anura > Dendrobatidae > Oophaga > Oophaga sylvatica. The sequence continues at coordinate 5,789 of JARQOD010013451.1, forward strand.
CATCAAAGATATAACAGGCTGCCGTTTCTAACCATTCACAAGTTTCCCGTATCTCAGATAACGGAGATTCATTTTGCAACTCCGTCTTCAGACGTGCTAACCAGCTTAGAGAAGCTCTAGCAGCACACATGGATCCTAGCACTGCTCGAAATCCATGACCCGCAGCCTCATAGCTTGCTTTTGCCGCCACTTCTGCCTTTCTATCCAAAGGCTCCTGTAAGCTCGCTTTTCCCTTAATAGGGAGTAGTGAGGATTTACTAAGCTGAGATAAAGACACATCCACTTCAGGAGCAGAAGTCCAATTATCCTTTAACTCCGCAGAGCAAGGATAAAGTGTATCAAAGAAATGCGTTCCATGAAAACGCTTATCTGGACATAGACGTTCCTCCTCTATTACACTATTAAGCTCATCCAGAGCTGGCAATGTTGTACGCGAAGCACGGGACTCCTGGAACATGCGTGCTGATTTACCAGGACGACTAGTTACCTCCTCCGGTAACTGTAATATATCTCTCATGGCTTCAATCAATGCCTCCGTACGCTTCGCCATAGAGGAACGCCCCTGCGGCTCGTCCGCATCTGAATCGGATATTTCTCCATCCGAATTTAAAGGGGAACTCTGCCCAATATCAGATACATCTGACTCGCTTCGTGTAGAGGCCGGTAACGGCCTGCGTCGCTTCCTCTGAGAGGAATTAGCAGACACATATTGACCTAAAAGGTCAGACAAGTTGTTGATCGATCGAGCGATATCGTCCAATTTTCCACCGCTGTCGACCGCAGCGCTAGACGCTGTGGAGGTCTGCGTATCTGATTGCCGTAATGGCACTGGGACGTGGTCCGCGGCATCTGAACCCTGTTCAGACATGTCTCACCTGTATGAGCAGGTCAAAGCGGTAATACCAGCAAAAACTATGCGTTTTTTTTTTTTTTTTTAAGCGCTGAAGGGTTAACGCTCCACCAAGCAGGGTTACCCCAGCGGTATTCAGTCAAAAAATTTTAGCTGGTAGAAAGTCTAAGTTACTTACCGTTAACGGTATTTTTCGAAGTCCATGACAGCACTACAGAGAGAGGGGATCCGCCCCTTAGGAACAGGAAACCTACAGATATAAAAGGGCGGCACCTCTCCCACACATCAGTTGGATTACAGAGCATAAGAGGACATCAAGGTTAAATGGTATACAGCAAAAAAATTTCATGCATCACACAGTAACATTAATCAATTGTTTATTACATGTGGACTACATAAGCGGAAGAAGTGCACATAAAACCTGGGTGGGAATGTAAGGGTGCTGTCATGGACTTCGAAAAATACCGTTAACGGTAAGTAACTTAGACTTTATTCGAACGTCCATGACAGCACTACAGAGAGAATTACAGAGAGTAATAACTATTTAGGGAGGGACTACTGCCTGCAGCACCCTTAGTCCGAAAGAAAGGTCCGAGGAAGCACCCAAATCTAATCTATAATGAGTGTAAAACGTGTGTGGAGAAGACCACGTAGCTGCCTTACATATCTGGTCAATCGAGACTTCTGCCCTTTCTGCCCATGAAGTCGCCACAGCTCGAGTGGAATGCGCCCTTAGCCTCTCAGGTGGCTGCTTGCCCCTCGAGGTGTATGCCAGAGAAATTGCTTCCCTAATCCATCTGGCCAACGAGCTCTTTGTTAATCTACGGCCTTTGTTAATTCCTTGAAAAGAGACAAACAATGCATTGTCCCTTTTCCAGGATCAGTGACTGCCAAATATTGCAGCAGACATCTTCTAACATCTAAAGTATGAAGTTTCATCTCTTTTTGATTAGATGGATTAGGGATGAACGAAGGGAGAATAATTTCCTGTGTTCTGTGGAAAGCGGAAGACACCTTAGGTAGGTATGCTGGGTCCGGTCTAAGTATTATCCTGTCATTCAGGACCTGAGTGTAAGGAGACAGTCTAGATAGTGCCTGGATGTCACTTACCCTCCTAGCCGAGGTTAATGCTACCAGGAAAGCGGTCTTAAGGGAAAGAGTTTTTATTGATGCTGCTGATATAGGTTCAAAAGGGGGCTCTGTTAAAGCAGTGAGAACAAGATTTAAGTCCCATGGCATGATTCTCACCTTCACTATGGGTCTCGACCTACCCGCAGCTTTAATGAATCTACTGACCCAGTAATTATTTGCGATGTTGCAACTAAAGAGTGCCCCCAAAGCTGAAACTTGTACCTTAAGGGTGCTTGTGGAGAGACCTAAGTCCAGACCCTTTTGTAGGAATTCTAGAATCTGGGTTATCGGTGTTGTGTCCCCTGCTACAACCGCCGAGCTCTGAAGAAATTTCTTCCAAATCCTAGCGTAGATCCTAGTTGTAACCTCTTTTCTGCTTTTAAGGAGAGTATTAATTACATTAGCAGAAAACCCCTTATCTGTCAGCAGCGACCGTTCAAAATCCACGCCGTCAGGTGGAGGCCCGCTACTCGAGGATGGTAGACTGGACCCTGGGAGAGCAGATCGGGAATGTCCGGCAGGACCCACGGGTCGGCTATCGACATGTTTCTGAGACATGAAAACCATGCCCTCCTGGGCCAAAAAGGAGCGATTAATATTATCCTTGCCCTGTCCTTCCTGACCTTCCTCAATACTAGGGGGAGTAAGGACAGGGGAGGGAAGGCGTAGGCTAGATTGAAATCCCACTGTAATAGAAGAGCGTCCACTGCCAGAGGGCGTTCTTTGGGATTCAGAGAGCAGAACTGTGTCACTTTTCTGTTGCTTTTGGTAGCAAAGAGATCTACTTCCGGTAGACCCCATTTCCGCACAATTAGGTCGAAGATGGAAGTCTTTAATGACCACTCTCCTTGGCTCAGGAGATTGCGGCTTAAGAAGTCCGCCTTGGTATTTTCTTCTCCCCTTATATGTAGAGCCGTTAGAGAAAGAAAGTGTCGTTCTGCTATCTGAAGTAGGCGCTTTGCCACTTCCATGAGAGGACCGGAACGAGTACCACCCTGGTGGTTGATGTATGCGACTGTGACCCGATTGTCGGAGAGCACTCGAACGTGGTGACCCTGTAGATAGACAAGGAGTTTTTTAATTGCTAGCTCTACCGCTGTTAATTCCTTCATATTAGAAGACATATGAATTGATTCTGCTCCCATAAGCCCTGAACCATAACGTCCCCCATATGAGCCCCCCACCCAGAGGGGCTAGCATCTGTTGTGACTATTCGGGATATCTCATATTCCCAGGGAACCCCCTTAGACAGGTTTGTCTCATTCTTCCACCAATCCAGGGATCTTATAGCAGCCTGGGACAAGGATAGCTGGCCTTCCAGGTAACCACCTAGCAAATTTTGATACAGCAAGACCTCAGCTTGCAGTGCCCTTGTGTGAAATTGAGCCCACCGAACTGCGGGAATGCAGGACGAGAGGGAGCCCAAAAGAGACATAGCCTTCCTAAGCGACATGGAGGGATTACTGGAAGCGTTTAGGACCTGGTACCGTAAACGAATTAACTTGTCTGACGGTAAACTACAGTTCTGATTTTGTGAATCCAGGATTAGCCCTAGAAACTGCTGAACCCTCATCGGATTCAAACGAGACTTTTTGGTATTTATTAGCCATCCCAGCCGCTCTAAGGTAGAAATCGCTCTTTTCAGTTGCTCTAGGCAATGCTCTGCCGTCTTTCCTATAATAAGAAAGTCGTCAAGGTAGGGGACTATAAGCATATTTGATTCACGTAAGTGGGCCATGACCTCCGACATAACCTTAGTGAATACTCGTGGGGCCACCGCCAAGCCAAAGGGAAGGGCGCTAAATTGAAAATGTCGCAGTACTTCCCCCATCTGGATTGCTACTCTGAGGAAACGCTGATGCTCCATATGGATCGGTATGTGGTAATAAGCGTCTTTCAGATCTAACACCACCATAAAGCAATTTTCAAACAGAAGCTTTATTGCTGAGCTGACCGTTTCCATTTTAAATCGGTGAATAATCAGGAATTTATTGAGGGCTTTCAAATTAATAATTGTTCTAAAAGACCCATCCAGTTTATGGATCAAAAACAGAGGGGAGTAAAACCCCTTACCCCGCTCTGCTTCTGGCACCTCCACTAAGACATTCTTAGCGCAAAGCTCCTGAACCTCCAACTCTAGAGCGGCCTGCTCCGATGGGGATGATCTGAGTGGGGTAATTTTAAAGTTATCCCGAGGTACCGAGGAGAATTCTAACCGCAGCCCTGTAGCTATGATGTTAAGGATCCAGCTACTGTTTGAGATTTCCGACCAGGCCGGGTAGAAGGCTTTTAATCTGCCTCCTACCGGCATCGCTAGTCATTGCGAGGGTTTTTTTGTTTCCCTAGGTGGACCTCTAAACATAAACCCTGTACCTCTTCGCCTCTTTTCATCCCATTTGGCTCGTTCCCTGGACGACCTTCGGTAGCTGAACCTCCTTCTGCTGAAAGGTCTTTTATAGGAAGGAGTTGATAGACTGGGAAACTTTTTCTTGTCGTCCCCCGCCTTTTCTAAAAGTTCGTCCAGGACCGGGCCAAAAAGATATTCGCCGTCACACGGAATGGAGCAGAGGCGAGATCTGGCTTGAATATCGCCCGGCCAACATTTCAGCCATAATGCCCTTCGTGCTGAATTAGACAGCCCTGCCGCTCTGGCAGCCATTCTTACTGAGTCCGCTGAGGAATCAGCCAGAAAAGCCGCCGCATTCTGAATTATTGGCAAGGTCTTTCGAATTGTCCCCCTGGAGGTTCCATCTGTTAACTGGGAAGCTAACTGGTCTAGCCAGACCATCAATGACCTGGCTGCGCAAGTGGCTGCAACTGCCGGCCTCAGGGCACCTGCCGATATCTCCCATGTGCCTTTCAAGAAGGAATCTGCCTTCCTGTCTAGTGGATCTTTCAAAGACCCCATATCATCGAAAGGGATGGAGGATTTTTTAGAAGCCTTCGCCACTGCTGCATCCAGCTTCGGGGCCTTATCCCATTTACCCGTCAGGGGATCTTCAAAGGGATATCTCCGTTTAAACGCTTGGGGTAAGGAGCCTCTTTTTTCAGGCTTCTTCCACTCTCTGTCTATAAGGCCTTGGATGCTACTATTTAGTGGAAAGGATCTCCGTTTTTTTGGATCTAGACCACCAAACATCAGATCCTGTACTGAGGGTTCTGGTTTCGCCTCTTCTACCCCCATGGTGGACCTAACGGATTTGACAAATTTGTCCATCTGGTCCAAGGGAAAACAAAAACGGGTAGCGTCTTCCGTAGAAGACGAGGAGGAAGCCGAAGAGGAAGGCGAGGAGGGTCCTGACACAACTTCACCCCTATCATGGGCGGCAGGCGACTCTGAATCAGACAACACTGGTACATTTCTACGCCTGGAAAATTCTCCGTGTCTTGAGGACGCTTTCAACTCTGCTCTTATTATCTCCTTCAGGCTTTCGGTGAAATTTGGAGTCTCCTCCGCTATCTAAAAAGGGAAGGGGCATAGGGGGGGTTTACTATGTTATCCCATGCCCCTGTCCTTCCCCTTAACAATGCCCTACCGTCTGTTGCATGCACGGCTGGCACAACCTCTTAGGGCAAGCGTCAGGCAGAGGGCAAGCGCAAAAGGCACATTCCCTGTGCTTGCTTTTCACCGAACACTTCTTCCCCTAGTAACAGACAAAATGGGGAAAAAACTGTATTACTGGGTATTCTAAATCTGACGATCTCTTACCCAGATTGTACAGCAGTAGGTACCGGATCACGGGGAGGGGGCTTTTTCCCAGCTGCGGAACTTCTGCGGCTGGTGCTCCTGGCCATTGAAGAGGAGCGCTCTGTCTGCTGCTGCTGCTGGCTCTCCTGTTGCACCGAGGGAGCCTCTGCAGTGTCCATCGTAAAAAAATGGGGCAGAAGCGCTTTACCTCCTTCCTAGGCTCCTTATATCCTCCCCCGGATATCCGGATCAGCAGGTCTGGCCAGGGGTCCACCCCCTCCTACTCCCCGCCCCACGGCCCCCCCTGCACCTCCCCGCCGTCCCCACAGCAGGCGCCGTCCGACGATGCAGCCGCCAAAATTTTCAAAAACGCCGGCCGGCGTCTTACTTCCGGTTCCGGTGGTGGAGACTCCGCCCCCTTTTTTCCCCCGCTCGCACGGACCGACGGAGGTAAGCACAATCCCCCGCTGCATCGCCCCCCCAAGCGGAGATCTCCCCCGACCTCAGCCGCGCCGCTGCAACAGCGGCGCACGATTGAAATTTCAAAAACCCCGCCGCGCCGTCCATAGCAGTGACGCGCGGCGGGAAATTCAAAACCGCCCGCCGCGCCGTCCATAGCCGTGACGCGCGGCGGAAATTCAAAACCGCCCGCCGCGCCGTCCATAACAGTGACGCGCGGCGGGAAATTCAAAAAACCCCCGCCGCGCCGTTCACAGCAGTGACGCGGCGGGAAATTCAAATTTAAAAAAAAAATTTCTTTTTTTTTTTTAAAAAAAAAAAAAATCACGGCTGCACCCTCAAGAGGCCCCCACCATGACAGGACCACAGGAGAGGACAGGGAGAAGGCATCGGGACCAGGGAGAGGGGGGGGGGAATACTTACCTACCGGCGCTGGCTGGGAGACAGAGATCCTCTGGATACTGCTCCACCTGCTCCGCACACTGCCGTGGAATCCTACCCGGACCCACCGTGGCGCTTCCAGGGGCTCCGCACCGGCCGAGGTAGGAGATTCCCCCCGCTACCTGGGTCGACCGGCCGGCCTGGGTCCTCCTGAAGATCTTCATCTGTAGGAAACCCGTCCTTTAGGAACAGGAAACCAACTGATGTGTGGGAGAGGTGCCGCCCTTTTATATCTGTAGGTTTCCTGTTCCTAAGGGGCGGATCCCCTCTCTCTGTAGTGCTGTCATGGACGTTCGAATAAATAACCCTCAGAGGGGTTAATATTGCAAACTCACCACAATATATATATTTGTGAGCCCCAGCCAATTTTTATGTCTCTAATGAGACTGCAGCTGCAGGATAGCGATCGCTGCGCTGCAGGGTGAGGAATCAGCACTCACCCAGCTGGCCGTGGTGTCTTATGAGGAGAGGAGCGGTCTGAGGAGCCCAGGAGCCTGTGTAATGGCCGCCACAGTGAGGGGGTCGCAGGAGAAACGCCAGAGCGCGCGTCTTCCTGCTCAGAAGACCGGGAATAGTTAGGCCACGCCCCCCGCCAGCTCGAATATTGAGCGCGAACTCCCCCGCTCCTGCTCCCTCTCTGTCCTGCAGGTATCTGCCTGCGGACAAAAAAATCACCACATCTACTTGTAACAGCGCTGTCACAGCAGCGCTGAAGTATACTGACATACATGTAGTAGCGCTGTCACAGCAGCGCTGAAGCATACTGACATACAAGTAATAGCGCTGCTCACTCAGACGCTAAAGCACTCACACATAATTATAATCAAAAATTTGTGTGGAGTACTCACCAGCCAAGGCGCCACAGGGACCCTCAGGGGTTTCTGGCGCTGTGCCCATGCTTCCCCCCAGGGCGAAGAACGCAGTGACCGCACGTGTGGTTTGCGTCCCGCCAGGGAAGCTCTCCTCATCCCCCAGGGCCGGCAAGGATTCTGCAGGGACTTTGAGTAAATACAGATCCGCCAAGGGAGAGGTTGGGGTACAGCAGCGCTGGTACCCCTGAGACCTCTAGACCAACTAGTGATCCAAGTCTCCTGTCCGAATATAAAATAATAAAATCTTCTGAGGAGCTGCATTAGCAGCGACCATCCTCTGGACCTCAAATCTTAGACTGGAGCTGAGTAGGAGGAGCCCGAGCTGGAGGGGCCAGCCAGTCAGCACTCTTTTGATCTGAGGTAACATCCTGATCTGGGGCTCCGCCTACCCATCAGTAATGAATACTGTGGCTCTCTTCCTTCCATCTGCAGCTGAAAGTATAATTTACTACTTTTTTGTGTTTTTTTTTTACGGCTTTCACTGAAGGGGTTAACTAGGGTTACGCTTTTATAGATGGGATTTTTACGGACGTGGCGATACCAAACGTGTATTTTTTTTTGTTTTTTATTTTTTTTTATTACATAAAAATGTGTATTTTTAGGGGATTTTTTTAAAATTATTTTTTAATATTTTTTTTACAATTTTTTTAAAAAAATGATTTTTTTTAACTTGTCCCTTTATGGGACTTTCACTTTTTTACTTTTTATTGCAGTTACAATGCATTGCAATGCTCCAGCATTGCAATGCATTGTACCTATGGGGGAAAGCTGCTGTGACCATGATCACAGCAGTTTTCCATAGCTAGATGACACAGAGGTCATCAAGGCAGAGATCGGGCCCTGCAAATACATTGCAGGGCGCCGATCTGAGGCAGAGGGAGCTCCCGACCCTCTGCCTCCCCCCCTGAGCGCTGCGATCGCAGGAGTCAGGGGGTTAACAGCCAGGGGCGGTGGGGGCACCGCTCCTGGCTGTCAGTGCAGGAAGCCTGACCACTGCAGCGCCGGCTCCTGCACTGATCGCGCTGGAGAAGCTGAAATTTCAGCTTCTCCTGCGCGATCGCTGCTGTGTTTGGTCAGTCAGATTGACTGACCAAGCACAGCGCTGTAGGTGCGGGGACCGACGGCAAAGGTCCCCGCACCGCTTGCCGTGCCTGTCAGCTGTCTGCACTGATCTACCACTGCGTGTTTAGATCAAAGGCATGACGTGCACAGTCCGTCCTGGTGCCGGAACTGACACCCGGCCATGACGGACTGTGCACGTCATTGGATATTAAGGGGTTAATATGCTTGGATACAGCACTCTGCTAAAGAAGCTGGCTGTTCACAATGACCTTTTGTGGCTTACCCTCCTTGTGGAGTGTGTCAATGACTGCCTTCTGGACATCTGCCAGGTAAGCAGTCTTCCCCATGATTATGGAGCCTACAGAAACAGACTAAGGCTAGGTTCACATTTGTGTATATGTGCGCAGCGTATCATCTGCATACGCAAACGCATGTTTACACAGTGGTTTTTTTTATCCGTATCATCTTACGCATGACGCAAAAAAAAAACGCTGCGTGTGCATGCGTTTTTTGCATGCGTTTACGTTGTTTATGCGCATCATTCATAAGACAGACACCAAAAGGGTGTGTCTCATGACGAACATACCAATGCATTCCCATAGACAGTAATGCATTGTTTTGACACATTCTTCCGCATGCGCAGACTGCACATATTTGACGATTTCTGATGCAACATGTTGCGATTGCCGGACACCGCAAAATGACGCATGCGACACAAACGTATGTCTCTGCATACACCAAAGTTAAAGATATGTAAGCATGACACATGCGGATCTATGCGGATGAAACGCTGCGCACACAGACGCAAATGTGAAACCAGCCTGAGGGACCTTTCAAACTCTAAGGAAGCATTTGCAGGTGTTTTTTGTTAATTATTCTAATTTACTGAGATAATGACTTTTGGGTTTTCATTGGCTGTAAGCCATAATCAACATAACAGAAATAAACACGTGAAATAGATCACTCTTTGTGTAAATTAACTTTTTGATGATATTCTAATTTTGTGAGAAGCACTTGTAAGTGCCCCTTCATGGCATATTCCATGATGGCAGTGCCCACTTCGAATGCAAACGATACCTTGGCTCAAATTCCCAGATGCAACTGGAAGGTTTGCATTGCAGAACAGATCTGAACTACCACAGATGCCCGCATGTAATTCTAAATTTCAAAAACGTCTTAATATAGAGTTTCAAATAT
>JARQOD010013452.1:0-15484 GCA_033576555.1 Oophaga sylvatica
GGAAGGAGCGCCGTTTGACTTTTTCAAACAAAAATTGGTTTGGAATTGAGTTTGGGAAACGCCATGTTTTGTTGGAGAGCCCCGAAAAACCCCCAAAAACAGGGGAAAAACCCCCCACAAGTGACCCATTTTGGAAACTAAAACCCCCAAAGGGAACTTATCTAATCTTTTTGTAAGCACTTTAACCCCAAAGTGTTAAACCAAAAGTTTATAATCCCTTTGGGTGTGAAAAAAAAAAAAAACTTTTTTCCCCACAAAAATTTTTTTTTACCCCAAAATTTTTTTTCCCCAAAGGAAATTGTCCCCCCAAAACTTTTTTCCCAAATTTTGGGCCCGAAAACCCCTGATACCCCATAGTGGGGGGGGGGAAACTTTTTGGGCGCACGGCGGGGTTTGGAAAAGAAGCAAAAACTTTTTTGAATGAAAAACATTGAGGGGGCATTTTCCTTTGTAGTCCCCCCAGATGAGCCTAAACAGTGGAAACCCCCCCCACAATGACCCCTTTTTTGGAAAGCAAGACCCCCAAAGGAATTATTTTAATTTTTGGTGAGCATTTTGGGGAACCCCCAAGTGCGCCCAACAAGTTTTTAATGCCCGGCTTGAAAAAAAAAAATCCTTTTTTTTTTTTTTTTTTCCCCAAAAAAAATTTATCTCTTAGTCCTATTTTTTTTTTTTTCCCATATAACAGGAAAATTTGGGAAACCAAAAAAAAATTTTTTTTTCCCCAATTTGTCCTGATACGCGGGGAAACCCCAATGGGGGGGGAACCATTTGTTTTGGGCGAAATGGCGGGCTCGGAAGGGGAAGGACACTTTTTTGGGATTTTTTCCCAAACCCAAAAAAGGGGCGGGAATTGGTTTGGGGGAGGGCCATTTTTTGCTTTTGGAGGGGCCCCTGAGGGCCCTTAAACAGGGGAAACCCAAAACAAGTAAACCCCCATTTTGGGAAACAAACCCCCCCCAAAGGGAATTTATCGGGGTTTTTTTGGGTGAGCAATTTGAACACCCAAGTGCTTCACACAATTTATAACGTAGAGCCGAAAAAAATTAAAAAATTATTTTTTTTTCCACAAAATTGATTTTTTCCCCACCCCCAATTTTTTTTTCCCCCAAGGGGAAACAAACCCAAAAGTTTTATGAAATTTTTTCCGGGAGTGCGCTGATCCCCCCAATATGGGGGGGAAAAACCACTGTTTGGGGGGAAAATGGAAAGGGGGGGGGGAAGGGAAGGAGCGCCTTTAAACTTTTTAAACCAAAATTTGGGCTGGATCCCAAATTTCGTGTTTGGAGAGCTCCTGATCTGCCAAAACAGGGGAAACCCCCCACAAATGACACCTTTTGGAAACTAGACCCCTAAAGGGAACTTATCAAAAATGGGGGGTGAAATTTTAAACCCCCAAAGGGCTTCACAGAATTTTTTAAAACGTACAGCCGTAAAAAAAAAAAATTTTTTTTTTTTTTTAAAAAAAGGATTTTAGCCCCAATATTTTTTTTTTTCAAAAGGGAAAAACGGGAAAAATTTTTTGACCCCAAAATTTTTTTTCCCAAATTTTCCCCCTTTATATGCGGATCCCCAAAATAGGGGGAGTAAACTTCCCGTAATGGGCGAAACTCGGGGCCAAAAGGGAAGTATGACTTTTTGGATTCCCGATTTTTTGATGGAAGGTCGGGGGGCGCCCATGTCGCTTTTGGAAAACCCCCTGATGCCCTAAACAGGGAAACCCCCCACAAGTGCCCCCTTTTTGGGAAAATAACCCCAAAAGGGAACTTATCTAGAAGTGTGGTGAGCATTTTGAACCCCGAAGGTTTCAAAAGGGGTTTTAAACAGCCAAAAAAAAAAAAAAAATCATTTTTTTTTTTTACAAAAATTTTTTTGTCGCCCCCAGTTTTTTTTTTCCCCCAAAGGGGTAACAAAAGGGATAGGAAAAATTTGAAACAATAACTTTTGGGGTCCAAGAAACTGATACCCAAATTGGGGTAAACTACTGTTTGGGCGAATGGCAAGCTCAGAAGTAAAGGAGCACCATTTGATTTTTTCCAACGCAGAATTGGGGGGAATTTGAGATCAACGCCATTCATTTTCGAGAGCTCCTGATTTGCCCAAACAGCAAAAACCCCCCCAAATTTCTAACCCCCAACCCAAACCCCAAAAACCCCAAATAACCCTACCCCCAACCCTAACCCCAAACCAACCCTAAAAAACCCCCCAAACCCTAACCCCCAAACCCAATCCTAACTTTAAGCCCAACCCAAAAACCCTAACCCAAACGTTGGGCCCAAAACCCTAACCCAAAACTTTAGCCGAAACCCTAACCCAAGGGGAAAAGGAAAAAAAATACTTTTGGTTTTAAAATTTTTTATTTTTCTCTAACTAAGGGGGTGAAAAAAGGGGTTTTTTGATTTCCCTTTTTTAATAGCGGTTTTTGTTTTGGGCAGCTTCACCAAAAAACCCCTTTTTAAATTGAAAAAAATTTTTTTTTGCATCACCACATTTTGAGAGTTTAAAATTTTTTTGCATATTTTGGCCCACAGAGTCATGTGATTTCTTATTTTTTGCGGGACGAGGGCTTTTTTAAATTTTTTAATTTTTTGAGCCCCGGACGTTTTTTGATCGTTTTTTTTTCGAAATTTTGGGGGTTTTGAATGAACAAAAATCAGCAATTCAAAGAAAATTTTTTTTGGGGGCGTTTTTTTACCCCTTCCGCGTTGTGGGAAAATGGGTAAAGGGGTTTTTTTTTCTTCGGTCAGTAAAGATTACGGCGATACCCCCATTTATATCATTTTTTTTGGTTTTGGGGGCTTTTTTTTAGAATGAAAACAATTTTATATTTAAAAAAACATTATTTTTTTTCATCCCCTTTTTTGGGGAGCTATAACTTTTTTATTTTTTTCGCTCATGAAGCTGGGGGGTTTTACGGGTTTGTTTTTTTTCGGGGCAAGATGTGTTTCAGTGGGCCATGTTTATTTAAAAATCGGTCTTTTTGATCGCGGGTTTTTTTCCAAATTTTTTTTTTGGGGGGGTATGATGAAAAGCATTGATTTTTTTTTTTTGTTTTTTTTTTTTTTTTTTTTAAGGGGGTTTTCCCAAAGGGGGTTTCCTAGTGGGGCAAATTTTTTTTGGGGGGGGCGTTTTCGGGCGCGGCATTTCCCCAAAAAAAGTGACTTTTATTGTTTTTTTTTTTTTTATTTTCAGGAAAAAAATGAATTTATTGGGGAAAATTTTTTTTTTTTTTTTTGGGTTTTTTTTTTACACTTTTTATTTTTTTCTTTTTTTACTTTTTTAAAATTTGTCCCAGGTGGGGCATCACTTTTATTTTAGCAATCGCTGGGGGTGACAGGGGCCCCAGCACCGGGCACACCACGATCGCCTGCACGGGTGCAAAGGGGTTTTCCCCCGCGCCTGCTCTCAACAGGCACTGAGGAAGCCGCCTCCCGGGAGGGCCCCCCGGGGCCACCCCTTGGGGTCCGGGGGCCGGGGGGGACGGGCCCCCCGGACAGCGCGACCCTCGGCTGCTCTGAGGGCCCCAGGGGGGCGCGAAAGGGGGCCCCCTGCCCCGCGCGTCCTCCCCTGTGCCCCGGGGACACCCCCGATCATGTTTGATCGCGGGGTTGGGCCCAAAGGGGGTTTTTCCGGGGCGGTCCGGGACCGCTCCCCGACCACCCGCAAAGGGTGTCAGCTGGGATTTCAGCCCGCACCCGGCGGCGATCAGCTGCGCCCCCCCAGGCAGCGGTCGCCCTTTACGTACTTTTTTCCTCCAAAGGGTTTTTTGGTCCAGGGTCACATGGCCCGGAATAGTACGCTGAGCAAGGGGGGAAAAAGAGAAACCCCTACCAGGAGGATTTTGGCTTATTTCATGTACATTTTAAACAACCTGCGTTTAGTTTTTTTTATGTCTCTTGTCAGCAGGGGGGTTCTCCTGCCATACATTTCACTTCACTCAAAAGTCGACGGTAGTTCACAGGAACTTTTGATGAAACAGGGAACCCCAGGACACCGGGCCCATCCTCATTGCAACCTTTCTTTAAATTTTTTTTCAAAGAATCCCCCTTTTCAGGAGGTTACAACAGTGCCAGGGGTTTGTAAATTTTCCTTGATTATGAAACTACTTTTAAACCTGTGAACATAAAGTTTTTCGGGGGAGGGATTTGGTAATCTTAAAATTGTTGATTTTGGGTTCCCAAAAATTTTTGGGGTTTCTCATTTTTCTCAGAACGGGTTCTCTTTTTTCCTCTTTTTTTGGTCCCCATGCTTCATGTGGCATACACCACAAACACACAATGCAAGACTAAGTCCAATTTTCTCTCCTTTTTACCGGTTTCAGGGTATTTTTCAATTGCCCAACTTTTTTACTTGCCACAGGAATTTTGAACTAGCATCAAATGTTTTAAAAAAAAAAGTTGTTCTTTCCCTTTTTTTGTCTGAAACATTTTTGGTTTTTGGTGGCAAAATAAATTGCCCAAATTTTTGCCTTTTTAAACACTGTTTTTTTTCCAAATACACATAAAAGGAAAAGAAAACATGGGAAAACTGCAAATAATTTTTGGGGGGAAAATACTTCATTTTCTGAAACAATCCCAACTGTATTTTAAAAAATTTGTTTATTTTTAAAAGTGAATGAGGGTTTTTTAAAAAAAAAAATTTAAATTTCAGTTTAATCCAATAAGACAGACAGCTTGGGGGTATCCAATTCTGCCCCCTACAGGAAGGGGGGGGGCCCCAAGATAAAAAAATTTTAAAACACACACCTTTTTTTGGTGTCCGCACATCATAAAAAGTTAACATTTTTGGACAATTTTAAGCATCTAAATAGAAGAACATCCCAAACCCTGTAGAAAAAAAGCTACCACTCCCCTCAGAAAAAAAAAAAAAAAACTATGAACTCCACTGTATTATGGGTTTATACAAAAAATATAGGGGGGTTCTATTGGGTTTTAAAGACCAGGATAGGGCACAATTACAAACACTGGGGATATTTCAAGAATGTGAAAGTTGGGGCATTTTTCTTTATTGAAACAAACACTGGGAGGTCAATAAAGTAACAAAGGGCCAACCTTAAGTAAATTTTCTTTCTCGGGCAAATTTCCCCATCTTTATCCTGGGGCTGCTTTCAAAAATATTCCCACTGAATCTTTAAATGGGCTTCAAAATAAACGGGATTTCCCCCTGGCGGACGGGGGGTTAACTTTTTCACAGGTTAAAACCGTTTTGGTAAAACCCCATCACAGCTAGTAAAAAAAAATAAAGTACAAGGGCATTGCTAAAAGGAAAATCACTAAACTAGCCCTTTGTCCCATATTTCTTTTAAAATTAAAATATGGGAAAAAAAGGATGGGGATAAATATAAAAAGTGCATCTAAATTCATTTTAAAAGATTAAGATTCTAAAAAAAAAAATAAATATAATAATTTTTTTTTTTAGTACTTTAAATTTTAAAATTTTTTTTTCATCACAGATTATATATATCTAATCAACTAATAGAAAGATATATGTAAATTTTATCTATCTAGATAGATATCCACATGATAAACAGTATAATTTTAAATTAAAAACCCTTTTAATTTTTAATGGGGGGAAAAAAAGGGGGATTTGAGTTTTTTTGGGTTTTTTTTTTTTAAAAGTAGTGGTTAAAATTTTTTTGGTTTTTTTTGTGTAAAAATTGTGGAAAAAAGAGAAAAAAAGGAATAATTCACAAAAGCCTTGAGCAAATGGGAAAATCTAAATTTAAAAGTCAACATTTTTTAAACAAAGGTGGAACCTTATCCAAAAAGGGAAAAAATTTTTAGGGGGAAAAACCTTTTCCAATTTGCAAAATTCATTTTTCCTTGGGACCCAGTGCACACGATCAGAATGGCTCATAATTTTCCAGGATTTGACCGAACTGAAAACTGCACCAAATCGCATCTGGGGTTACCTTTCGGGCAACCCTGTGTTTTTGATTCATTTTTACATGCTTTTTTATGTGTTGTTTCATTCTTTCAGTTTTTTTGTCAAATTGAAATCAAACTAAAAAAAAAAACCCCCCATTAAACTCCTAATCACATGTGTATTTTAAATGGGGGGAACGCAGCTTACTATCGCATACGGGTAATTTAAATAATGGTTAAAACTTGTGACATAGCCGACATACAAAAACACAGGAAAGGAGAAAAGCCCAGAGACAGGACCCCTCCTTTTTAACAAAAAAATTTTTTGAAGAAAAAAAAAATGTTGTGGGACCCCCCCTATATTTTTTAAACCCCGCCAAAAGAAAAAGCAGACTACGGGAAACGGGTATTTCAGGCTGGTAAGGTTTCCAAATTTTCCATGCCCTTTACCACCTATAATACCAGGTCAAGAAAGCCCTGCTTATCTTGGATGTTTAAGAAAAAAATATTTTGGACCCCCTCCAAAAAAAATTTGTGTGTGGTGGTCCGCCTATTTTTTTTAAACCCAAACCAAAGGGAAAAACAGAAACTGCTCCCTAAAAATTCTCGGGGCTGGCGAGGCAGGGATTTTGGCCCCACCACCTAAAAATAGCAGCACGCAGCCGCCCCACAATTGGCACACCCCAAAATGACCCAAATTTGTGGTATTTTATTACCCAGATCTTCCCCTTGCCTTAAAGAAAGTCCCAAGTGGGGTTCATATTTGGGGGGTTGATGTCACCTTTCTATTGTCTCAAACAAACAACTTTTCCCTTTTCACCCCCCCTGGGGGGGCCCGGGAGTGCTTTTTTTGTATTTAGCTTACGACTAAAGCACTCCGCCCCCCCACCAGGGGGTTTTTTTTTAATTACAGCGGGTTCCTCAGGGACCCATCAGACTGAGGCCACCTTAAAATTTTGGTTTGGGTGGCAGATAATATTGGGAAAAAAATTTAAATTTTTTAGCATAAAATTTTCCAAATATTTAAAAACCCCTATTGCTTATTAAAAATTTTCCATTTTCCACATTGACTCCCTTTATATGGTAGTCACTCCCTGCCTGGCCCAAACCTAAACGGGGAAATGGCACCAGGCACCACATTTTGGTAAAAGAAACAAGCTGCTTTTTAGAAAATTAACCCCAATTTTTTTTTAAAAGGGTTTTAGCAGAAAAGTGAGTTCTCCCTGAATTCACCCCCTCCCCCAAATAATAAATTTTCAGAGCGCGGAACTGAGGGAAACTGACGCGACATCACAAAAAAGCAAGAGATTCCCACCGGGAGATCTGTGAGAGCAGCCAGGACAACAGCAAAAAGTGCCCAGAGCAAAGTATATAGTGAGGAGCTTATCTATGGGAAAATTTATTCACAGGAAGGGGCATGTAAAGTAAATTTGGGCAACCCCTTTAAAATCCCCTACACAGCTGTTTCTGTTTCCCTTTAACACCTTCTTTCATTGACGTGCACAGTCCCCTCTGGCCGGATGTCATTTCCCGGGACCAGGATGGATTTTGGGAGTAAAGCCTTTGAACTAAACCCCGCGTGTAAAAAACGCCGTTTGGGAGTTCATGCCGACAATGTTTAAGACCGCTGACAGGCAACGCAAGAGTGCGGGGGGCCCTGCCGCGGTTTTTTCCCCATTTTACAGCGCTGTGATTTGGGCCCGTCAATCTGACGACCAAACACAACACGATCGGGGGAGAAGATCCTGAAATTTCAGCTTCTCCCGCCTGATCAGTGCAGGGTCTCACGCTGCAGTGGAAAAAAGCATCCTGCAACTGACAGCCGGGGGCGGCGTCCGTGCCGCCCCTGGGTGTTAACTCCCCCGACTGCTACATCAAAACGCGATCACCCGCGGGTTTGGGGGGAGACAATGGGTCCGGGGGCTCCCTCGGGTCAATTTGGCGCCCCCCCCCTCCCCGTAAAAATCCCATCAATAAAAGCGTAAAACCCAGTAACCCATTTGTGGAAAAAACCTTAAAAAAAAAAAAACAAAAAAGAGTAAATTTTAAATTTTTTCCCAAACGGTATCAACATCCGCTTGGAAAAAGCCCAAAAATACCGATCCCCAAAAAATGGAAAAAACTGTAAATAAACATGGGAACCCCCCCCTGAAAATTTTCATCTTCCCACAAAAAAAAAAAGCCGCCCCTAAAAGGCCCTCATCACGAAAAAAATTTAAAAATTTTTAGCTCACAGAAAAAAGGGAAACAAAAATAATTTTTTTTTTATAAAAGTTTTTTTTGTGTAAAAAAAAGCCAAAACATAAAAAAAAGATATAAATGAAGGGATCCCCTGTAATCGAGTACCTGAAAATAAAACAGGGCCCTTAAACCCAAATTTTTCCCCAAAAACGCGGAACAGAGAGAAAAAAAAAAAAATTCCTGAAATGGGTTTTTTTTTTGTTTATTCTCTCACAAAAATCGAAAAAAGCGATTTAAAAAACGTTAGGCCCAAATATGGTACCCAAAAGAAATGTCCGCCCCCCCTGCCGCAAAAAAAAATAGCCCCACAAGAAAGTCGGCCCCAAATATTGGGGAAAAATTTTAGCTCTAAAAAACAGCGTGCCAAAAAATTTTTTTAAAAAAAATTCTTAAAAAAAAAAACGTCTTTTTGGGGTGACAGAAGCCAAAAAAGAAAAAATAATAAAACTGGTATCGCTGTAATTTTCCCCCAACCCGAAAATAAAATCGCCTAATCATTAAAAACCGCCGAGGAACCGGGGTAAAAAATAAAACCAATTCTTTACCCTTTGGTTTTTTCATTCTTCGCCTCCCAAAGATCGCAGAAAGGCGATCACAGTGGTTTATCCCCACATATGGGTATCACAGCGTACTCACGACACATTCACGAACAAACATTTGGTACTATTATTCTTCTGTTACCCTTCTAAAAAAAAAAAATTTGTGGGTCAAAAAGATCATTTATTGGGAAAAAAATATGATTTTTTCATTATCACAGGACACTAAATATAACGTTATAAACTTCTGTGAACACATGGGGGTTTCATAAGTGCTCACCATACATCTACATCCCAAAAATGGGTCACTTGGGAGGTTTCTATTGTATATGGTACATCAGGGGCCTCTGCAAACACAACATGACACCCCAGACCATTCCATCAAAGTCAGCATTCCAAAACGGCGCTCCTATCCGAGCTCTGCATGCGACCAAATAGTGGTTTACCCCCACATATGGGGTATCACATACTCAGGACAAATTGCAACAATAACTTTTGGGTCCCTGTTACCCTTTGGAAAATAAAAATTGGGGTGAAAAATCATTTTGTGGAAAAAATATGAATTTATTAATTTACAGCTCTACGTTATAAACCTTCTGTGAAGCTGTGAAGCCCTTAGAGGTTCAAAGTGCCTCACCCACATAAAGATTAAGTTCCTTGGGGGGTCTAGTTTCCAAAATGGGGACACTTATGGGGGTTTCCACTGTTTTATGGTACATCAGGGCTCCTCCAAAACGCCAACATGGTGTCCGCTCTCGATTCCAGCCAATTTGAACATACAAAATCTCAAAAGATGCTCCTTCCTGCCGTGCGCCTAAAGTTGGTTTTCCAACCACACATGGAGTATCGGTGTACTCAAGGAGAAATTTACAACAAATATTGTGGTTCATTTTCCTCCTGATACCTCTTGAGCAGAAAAAAAAAAATGGGGGGGGAAAGAAAAATTATGGGAAAAAAGTTAATGTCAATTTACCTTCCACATTGCTCAATTCTTGTGAAGTACCTAAAAGGGTTAATAAACTTCTTGAATGTGGTTTTGAACACCTTGAGGGCTGTGCAGATTTAGAATGGTTTCACTTTTGGGTATTTTCTGACAAATTAACCCCTCAAAGTGACATCAAATGTAGGTGGTCCCTAAAAAAAATGGTTTTGGTAAAATTTTGTTGAAAAATGAGAAATCGCTGGTCAAATTTCAACACATAATCATCCTAACAAAAAAATTTTGGTCCTAAAATTGCGCAGATGTAAAGTAAGACATGTGGGAAATGTTTATTTATTAAATTTTTTGTGACATATCTCTCTGCTTTAAGGGGCATAAAATTAGTAATATCTGCCCCCAATCGCTGCTTTGTTCTGTCTGGTGAGAAAATACAGCGGGGAGCCCACGCATTTATTTTCAACGGAAGTTATACCTTTTAATTTACTCCCCTACATGTCTGCAATTTTGCACACATACACTCATGTAAATGTAAGATTAAACCTATATATAATAAATGCATGAAAAATGACATGGTTAACTGTATGTAAACCATGTGTCATTTCATGTTGGGCTGTACTTTCACAAAAGCCGACAATTGCATTAGCGGCTAAAACATTATGTAGAAGTGTATGAACTAAAAATATATGTACAGTATATAATATATGTCACAATGACAAGTATATAAATATATACGTTTAATTCTATGTGTGTAATATGTATTGAATCTATTCTTTATTAAAGCTGTCAGTGTGATTTTACAGTATAGCGGCCGGGGAAGAATTGCGGCTTTTCTAAAGACATCGAGCATTTTAAACGCAAGTCACACGTGCGTCCGTTTGTAAAACCGATTTTCCATCGCACACTAGACATGCATTGGCGGTAGTCCGACCCACAATCGGTGACAATCGCAGCATCTGTCGATTGCACTCGGACTTTTTTAAAAACGGACCACAAAAAATCTGGTACTGGGAGCTGCTCCATAGATAAAGATAGGTCCGACTGCAATGCGATATTTCAATCGCATTGCAGTCGTCCGATTTTGTCACTAGTGTGACTCTGCCTAAGATTAGATGTCCGTCAATTTTTCCTCCACTGATTTTTACAAATTCATATAGCCCTGAGTCCAAGAATTAATCGTCCACCAAACAAATTCTATAAGCCTGTCAATACATTTCCAAAAACCCACTGCCTTTCATTCCCCGTTCCTGGACGCCCACAAATGTCGCCCCCGAAATACAGAAAATTTTTAAGGCCTTACCCCTGAATCTGGTTTAGTAAAAAAAATACCACACTCCGATCTTACAGGGCACAAAGCTGACCCCACAGCACCCGTGTATTTGCGCCGTCATGTCCCGAGTTCCGATACGAAGCCTTGATGAAATTTTCTCCACTTCAGTGACAATTCCCAAGCCTCCTCAAGAACTGACCCCAACTATGATGCTAAATAAATTGAACCCCTAATTTCTCTCATACAAAATTCATTTCTTAATTCCCTATACCCAGAGCAAAATGTGGCAGTAGAACGATTCCTTGATGAGCTAACAAGGTCATCTGTCTACGCGCCCATTTATCCCCTCCAAACGTGCCAAATATGGCGTAAAAATCCGACAAAAAGTGTGAGAGCCTCATCAGTGTACACATCCACCTTCCTAATTTATGAAGTAGGACCGCCAAATAAACCCCCCAAAACTGCCCCAGACACTTTGGCATCCCAGGCAAAAGTGGTGTGCAGCTAATGACTCCTTTCCTAAACAAGGTACCACGTGTAGTACCGACAACTATACAACGAGCAATCCCCCTATATAAATCCCTCCACGCTGCAAATACGGGGCCTGATGGGACCAGTCAGAAAAACAGAGAGGAGTTTCCGTCACAGTTGGTGTCCATCGTTTGGAGACGGCGTCATTCTTCACTCGCAAGTGGACCAACTTCTTGCAGTGAAGTGAATGACAGGAAGGACGTCCTACATGCTGACCACGACTGCATGCAGACACCACTATTGACGGTCAAGAGAGGGATGCCACCAGGACAAGGGAAAAACCGCGTTCTGCGTCACAGAATATAATAAGTTTATATTGGGTGCGTTGATTTATCACACCAGGTTTCTGCAAACCGATACCTGTCAAACAGAAGACCAGGGCCTGTACAAAAATTGGCAATCTATCTTATCCGAAACGGCCACATACAACAGTTTTTCCTGTAACAAAAGTCCCAAGACTCCTTACCATCCCTTGTATCATGCAAAAATTATTGAGGTCCTCTGTTGACCAAAACATGGGGGAACCTTTAGCCCAATTCCCGGGAAATTACAAAGCCCCCTTTTCCTCCCCCCTTCCCCCCCACCCAAATATCTTCAAAAAAAAAATGCCCTTTGCAAAACATCAAAAAATGATTCCCGTTTCCATTCCCCACAAAGCCCAACCCCCCACCTTTTATCTCCCCCCTTTTAACCTACCCCACCCACCCCCTTTTTTTTTTTTATAATTTTTATTTTTCCCCTTTGACCCCATAAGTAATTTGGGAAAACATAAAGTGGAAAAGGGGGAAAATTTGATCTACAAAAATAATAAATTTCTATTAAATTTAACACGGGTCAAACCCCAAAAAAAACTAAATTCCAAAAATTCCCCCCACTACCCACCTGTACACCCCAGAGTTGGGCCCCCCAAAAATTTTTTGAAAATTTTGGGGCAACTAAAACTAATTTTCCCAACCCTTTCATTCCCATACCAAAAAACAACCAAAAATTTTCGGGGGAGTCCCAAACCGGGACAAAACCCCCCATTTGGCCCCCCAAAAAAGTTTTTCCCGAAAATCAAATCATCTAAAATTAATACTAAACTTGATTTTTCCCAAAAATTTGGGGCATTTATCCCAACCTTACTTTTTTTTCGACTTTCTTGCTACACAAAAACTTTTTGGGGGTCCCATTTCTATTACATAAAGGGTTTTGGGTACCGGGGATATTTTATTTTCTAAAAAGGAAGTACCTACTTCTACACTAGGGGTTTTTTTTAATTTTTCCTTTTAACCCTATCCAAAAATTTTTTACCCAATTTTGAAGGGGGAATTGTTTTGGGCCCTAGGCTCTTTAAACCCTTGGGGTGGCTTTGAATGGCACCACTCTTTGGGACATTCGTCTCCATAAAGGGGTTGATACAAATTCGTTTTAACCATCCCGAAAAAGTCTTCCCTTCCCCCTCTTTTTTTCATTTTGGAACAAACCAAAATTTTTCCACAAAATTGGGTGCATTTTTCCCCCACCTTTTTTTCCCCAAACCCTACAAAACTTTTGCTAAAAATATAAACCAAAAGCGGGGCAACTGGGTTTTTTTAGCAAAAACCAAAATTTTAAATCACCAATGTATTTTAGGGGCAGCCTTCCCCCTTTGGGGTAAAAATTTCCTTTAAAATTTTTAAATAAATCAATTTTCCCCTTTTTCCCCCATTTTGTTTTGAAACACTCTTTTGTCCAAACAGAAATTTTTGACTACAAAATTGGGTATTTCCCCCCCTAAAAAGTGGGGAAAAAAATTTTGGGGAGGAACCACGAAGATAACCAGGCATGAAAACATCCCAACCAAATATAAACTTGTTATATAGTGACACACAGTTATATAGCAGAACGCCCTCACAATGCATGAAGCCCTGACCTACAAAGAGTCACCATAAAAGATAGGGCTGCAAATATAGGTCAATATAAGGAAAGCTGTAAGCCAATCAGTATATCAAAGATACATATGCAGTAAAGATCAGTGGTACAAACCAAGAACTCAGTGGAGCCACCCTCCCTCTAAGTTCATGCCTGGTTAACTATTGTTGCACTAATTCATTATAATGTGCACTATGGTATTTGATGTTCTCATCATTACAGCAAAGTGCTAGCCTGGTATAGAGGTTGTAAATTCCTTAGGGGGTCTAGTTTCCAAAAATGCACATGTGGAGGGGTTTCCGCTGATAGGCACTTCGGCCTCTGCAAATGCAACATGCGTCCAATCTCAATTCCCAGCCAATTTCTGTGTGAAAACGTCAAACGGCGCACCTTCTTCTCGAGGCTCTACCGAGAGCACCCCAACAGAGGTTTTAACCTCCACATATGGGGTATCTGCGTATTCAGGAGAAATTGCATAACAAATTTTGTGTTCATTTCTCTTTTAACACATGTGAAAATAAAAAAAAATTGTCTGAGGTAAAATGTTGGTTAAAAAAAAAAATTAAATGTAATTTTTCCCTCCCACATTGATTCAGTTCCTTTACGCATGTAAAGGGTTCATAAACTTCAATGTGAATTTTTGAGTACCTTGAGGGGTCCAGTATTAAATGGATGTCACTTTTGGGTAATTTCTGTCATGTACACCCTCAAAGTTACTCAAATATGAATTGGTCCCTAAAATAAATGGTTATGTAAATTTTTGTTGTAAAATGAAAATTCGCTGTCAACTTTTAACCCTTATAACTTCGTAACAAAAAAAAATTTGGTTCCAAAATTTGTGCTGGATGTAAAGTAGACATGTGGAAATGTTATATAATAAGTATTTCTGTCACATATCTCTCAGAATTTAAGGGGCATAAAAATTTAAGTTTGAAAATTGCAAAATTTTTAGCCATATTTCCGTTTTTTTTCAAGTATATCGACGAAATTTTACCACTATCATGAAGTACAATATGTCCACGAGAAAACAAACCTCAGAATGAGCAGGGATCTGTTAAAGAGTTCCAGAGTTTATTCCTCATAAAAGTAGAAGTGGTCAGAGAAAGTAAAAATTGTCCCGGTCATAAAGTCATGAAAAATGCTGTCACTACAGGGTTAAATATCATTGCTCATCTACTGCTTCTTATTCAATTACATCGCTGATGACATCATCACAGCTGGCAGTTCTGACGCTCAGTTGACATCGCTGATGACAATCCTCCACAGCTGGCAGTATCAGACGCTCTGACATCACTGATGACATCATCACAGCTGGCAGTTCAGACCCATCTGTGACATCACTGATGACATCATCCACAGCTGGCAGTTCTGACGCTCTGTGACATCACAATGCTGCGTTCAGAGTTCTATGGGCTGGAGGCACTGGAGTCTTTTTGAGGTTTTGATGTTGGAGAGAATGGCGTGAGGAGAGTTATTTGTAGTGCTGTTTACAATTATTTTCTATTGGAAGAAGGGAAACCTGCTAAACCACCAAAAGGTAAAGATTAATAAATGAGATTAAATATTGATTTTTCTTTGTGTGTTTCAGGGTTTTGGTTATAGAACAGTGTGTGCGTCATATTTGCATTTTATTCACCATTTTCCTTCTTTCTCTTACTGGACAGCGGTTATCCCAGAAACCATGGACTGGATGACCCCCTACAGTGACATCGAATATCAGCGATGATAATAACAGTGAGTATCGATTCCTACATTCTCCTAGATCAACTCCCATCATCCTATATCCAAGTCCTGCCCAGCAGTTATATATATTATGTGCCGCCCCTTATCCTGACAACGGACCCTAGAATATTCTGTCCTGGTATAGGAATTAATATCCGGCATCTGTTTCTTTCTTACCAGTATTATTCGCTATGTTCCTGCTCTATATGTCTGACGATAGTGTTTGCCGCTTTGGTCGGGGTCTACATCGTGGTGGTGAGTTTCCATCTTCTCCTCCTCCATATCATATTTACCTTTTCAATATAAATGGGATACACCGTGACTCATGGTCAGCACTGTACTAACACAGGGCCACGTTGGCTCAGTGGTTAGCACTGTTTCTATATACAAGGTAAGCACAGTAGCTCAGTGTCCCAGCACTGTAACTATTTACAGGGTAGCATTGTTGGCTCAGTGGTTAGCACTGTTCTATATACAGGTAGTCACAGTA
>JARQOD010013453.1:0-15481 GCA_033576555.1 Oophaga sylvatica
CAAACAAAAAGTGAATAACACGCGATCAAAAAGACCGATATAAATAAACATGGTACCGCTGAAACGTCATCTTGTCCCGCAAAAAACAAGCCACCAAACAGCATCATCAGTGAAAAATAAAAAAGTTATAGCTCGCAGAATAAAGCGATGCAAAAAATAATAATTTTTTTTATATAAAATTGTTTTTATTGTATAAAAGCGCCAAAACATAAAAAAATGACATAAATGAGGTATCGCCGTAATCGTACGACCGAAGAATAAAACTGCTTTATCAATTTTACCACACGCGAACATAAAACGCCTCCCCCAAAAGAAATTCATGAATTGCTGATTTTTGTTCATTCTAACCTCCCAAAAATCAAAATAAAAAGCGATCAAAAAATGTCACATGCTCAAAAATGGTACCAATAAAAACGTCACCTCGTACCGCAAAAAATAAGACCTCACATGACTCTGTTGGGCCAAAATATGCAAAAATTAAAGCTCTCAAAATTTGATGATGCAAAAAAACTACTTTTTTTCAATAAAAAGCATCTTTTAGCGTGACAGCTGCCAATCACAAAAACCCGCTATAAATAGTAAATCAAACCCCCCCCTTTTTCACCCCCTTAGTTAGGGAAAAATAATAAAATTAAAAAAAAGTATTTATTTCCATTTTCCCATTAGGTTAGGGTTGCGCTAAAGTTAGGGTTAGGGTTGGCGCTAAAGTTAGGATTAGGTTAGGTTGGATTAGGGTTATGGTGTGTAGGTTAGGTTTGTGGTTAGGGTTGGAACTAGGGTTAGGGTGTGTTGGGGTAAGGTTGAGTTAAATGGGGGTTTCCGCTGTTTAGGCACATCAGGGGCTCTCCTTTATGTGACATTGCGTCTGATCTCATTCCAGCCAATTCTGCGTTGAAAAAGTCAAACGGTGCTCCTTCACTTCGAGCTCTGCCTGCGCCCAAACAGTATTTACCCCGCATATGGGGTATCAGCGTACTCTGGACCCCAAGAGTTATTGTGCAATTTGCCCTATTTCTTCTGTTACCCTTGGGAAAATAAAAAACTGGGGTAAAAAATAATTTTTTTTAAAAAAAATGATTTTTTTGTTTTTACGACTGTACGTTATAAACTTCTGTGAAGCACTTGGGGCTCATAGCGCTCACCACACATCTAGATAAGTTCCTTATGGGTCTATTTTCCAAAATGGGATCACTTGTGGGGGTTTCCACTGTTAGGCGCATCAGGGGCTCTCCAAATGCGACATGACGCCCCTGACCATTCCATCAAAGTCTGCAATCCAAAACGTCACTACTTCCCTTCCGAGCCCCGACGTGTGCCCATACAGTAGTTTTCTCCCACAATTGGGTATCAGCGTACTCAGGACAAATTGTACAACAACTTTTGGGGTCCAAATTCTCCTGTTACCCTTGTGAAAATAAAATATTGGGTGCGAAAAAATCATTTTTGCAAAAAAAAAAATTTTTATTTTTACGGCTGTACGTTATAAATTCTGTGAAGCACTTCGGGTTCAAATTGCTCACCACACATCTAGATAAGTTCCTTGTGGGGTCTATTTTCCAAAATGGGGTCACTTGTGGGGGTTTCCACTGTTTAGGTGCATCAGGGGCTATCCAAATGCGACATGACGCCCCCAGACCATTCCATCAAAGTCTGCAATCCAAAAATCACTACTTCCCTTCCGAGCCCCGACGTGCGCCCATACAGTAGTTTACTCCCACATATTGGGTATCAGCGTACTCATGACAAATTGGACAACAACTTTTGGGGTCCAATTTCTCCTGTTACCCTTGTGAAAATAAAATATTGGGGACGAAAAAATCATTTTTGTAAAAAAAAAAAGATTTTTATTTTACAGCGTACTTTAAACATCGTGAAGCATTTCAGGGTTCAAAGTGCTCACCACACATCTAGATAATTCCTTGAGGGTCTAGTTTCCAAAATGGTGTCATTTGTTGGGGGTTTCCACTGTTTAGGCAGATCAGGAGCTCTCCAAACACAACATGGCATCCAGCCAATTCTGCGTTGAAAAAGTCAAACGGTGCTCCTTCCCTTCCAAACGTGCCATGTACCCAAACAGTGGTTTACCCCCCACATATGGGGTATCAGCGTACTCAGGACAAATGCACAATAACTTTGAAGTCTTGTTACCCTTGGGAAAATAAAAATTGGGGTGAAAAGATAAATTTTGTGGAAAAAAAATATGATTTTTTAATTTTTTTACGGCCTACGTTATAAACTTATTAAGCACTTGGGGGTTCAAATTGCTCACCAAAATCTAGATAAGTTCCTTAGGGGGTTCTGTTTCTCAAATGGGTCACTTGTGGGGGGTTTTTCCACTGTTTAGGCACATCAGGACTCTCCAAATGCAAGATGGCGGTCCAATCTCAATTCCAGCCAATTTTGGTTGGAAAAAGTCAAATGGTGCTCCTTCCATTCCGAGCTCTGCCATGCGCCTAAACAGTGTTTCCCCCCCCCACATATAGGGTATCAGCGTACTCAGGACAAATGGACAACAACTTTTGAGGTCCAATTTCTCCTGTTACCTATGGAAAAATTAAAAAAATTAGTGACTAAAGATAATTTTTGTGGGAAAAAAAATAGGATTTTTTATTTTCATGCCCGGGCATTATAAACTTGTGTGAACCTTGGGGATTCAAAGTGCTCACCAAAGATCTAGATAAGTTCCTTAGGGGTCCTAGCTTCCAAAATGGGGTCACTTTGGGGGTTTCCACTGTTTAGGCTCATCTGGTGCACTACAAACGGAACATGAACCCCATCAATGTTTGCATTCCAAAAGTTCTGCTTCCTTTCCAAGCCCTGCCGTGCGCCCCAAACATTTCCCCCCCCCACATATGGGGTATCAGCGACTCAGGACAAATTGGACAACAACTTTTAGGGTCCAATTTCCTTGGGAAAAATCAAAAATTTGGGACGAAAAAATCATTTTTGTGGAAAATTTTTTTTTTTTTTTTTTTCACACCCGCATTAAAAAACTTTTGTGAAACACTTTGGGTTCAAAGTGCTCACAACAGATCTAGATAATTCCTTAGGGTGTCTAGTTTCCAAAATGTGTCACTTGTGGGGGGTTTCCACTGTTTAGGCGCATCAGGGCTCTCAAACACGACATGGCGTCCAATCTCAACTCCACCAATTTTAGTTTGAAAAAAGTCAAACGCGCTCCTTCCCTTACGAGCTCTGCCGTGGTGCCAAACAGTGGTTTTCCCCCCACAATATAGGGTATGGGCGTACTCAGGAGAAATTGCACAACAACTTTATCTGCCCATTTTCTCCTTTTACCCTTGTGAAAATAAAAAAAAAGTTTGTAAAAGATCATTTTTGTGGCTAAAAAAAGTTAAATATTAATTTTTTCCTTCACGTTGCTTCAGCTCCTGTGAAGCACCTGAAGGTTATTAAACTTATGAATGGGGTTTTTTTGAGTACCTGAGGGGGCAGTTTTTAGAATGTGTCACTTTTGGGTATTTTTTCTGCTATATAGACCCGTCAAAGTGACTTCAAATGTGTGGTGGTCCCAAAAAAAAATGGCTTTTGTAAATTTTGTTGTAAAAAAGAGAAATCACTGGTCAACTTTTAACCCTTATAATTCCTAACAAAAAAAAATTTTGGTTCCAAAATTGTGCTGATGTAAAGTAGACATGTGGGAAATGTATTTCTTAACTATTTTGTGTGACATATTTCTCTGTTTTAAGGGAAAAAAATTCAAAGTTTGAAAATTTCAAAATTTTCAAAATTTTCCCATATTTGTGTGTTTTTCAAAAATAAACGCAAGTTATATTGAAGAAATTATACTTCTAACGTGAAGTACAATATGTCACGAAAAAACAATCTCAAATCGCGAAGATCCTTGAAGCGTTCCAGATAATAGCCTCATAAAGAGAAGTGGTCAGAATGTAAAAATTGGCCCGGTCATTAAAGTGCAAACCACCCTTGGGGGTGAAGGGTTAAAGCTGGTGATTATCTTAACTTACCACAACACATGGTCGAGCTGGAAAAATCACGTTACAAGGGACTAAAGTGTGGGGATTTCACTACACTCCAGAACTATGTGGCTAAAGATATGAACCCTAATGACTAAGAATAAAAAACTAACCCTCAACCAGTTTTAATGAGGAGTAGAGTTGAGCGATACTTCTGATATCCTAAAGTATCGG
Source organism: Oophaga sylvatica (assembly GCA_033576555.1). Classification (NCBI taxonomy): domain Eukaryota; kingdom Metazoa; phylum Chordata; class Amphibia; order Anura; family Dendrobatidae; genus Oophaga; species Oophaga sylvatica. The sequence continues at coordinate 4,170 of JARQOD010013453.1, forward strand.
AATCGGAATGGTATCGCCGATATCACTAAAATATCGGCGATACCCGATACCGATACGGAAGTCCCATTAAGTCTATGGAACAAAATATCGCAACTAAAAAAACCCCATTCTTTCCTTGTAAACACTAAATAAACACAACATAGAATACATATATATATATATACATTCATTGTGAAATATAATATATACAAATAAGTATTAGTTTATACACTTCTACATAGTAAAATATCCTCTGATTCAATTGCCGGGTTAAGCCGGCTTCCAGTGAAAAGACAGAAGCACCCGACAATGAAATGACACTTGGTGTACATAGGGTTAACCATGTATTTTCATGTCCTTGCTATCTAATTTGCACAAACAATTAAATCAGTCTATGTTGTGCAAAATTTCACACCTGTAGGGGTTAATTAAAGTGTAAATTCGTTTAAAAAAAACGGACTTTTTTGCTACGAATTTACACCTTTAATTAACCCCTACAGGTGTGAAATATTTGCACACATAGACTGATTTAATTGTTTGTGCAAATTAGATAGCAAAGGACATGAAAAGACATGGTTAACCCTATGTACACCAAGTTCATTTCATGTCGGGTTCTGCATTTTCACAAAAGCCGCAATTGAATTAGCGGCTATTATACTATGTAGAAGTGTATGAACTACAAATATAAATATATATATATATGTGTCACAAATTCAATGACATGTATATATATTATATGAGGTGTAAAATTGCTGAAAAAAAATGCGTGGCCTCCCCCCTATTTTCGCAACCAGACAGACAAAGCCAGTGAGTGGGGGGCAGATATAAAGCCCAGAGAGGGACCTATTTTTGCCCCCCCCGGCTACTAACACTGCCCCCCAGACACCCCAGGAAAGACAAATCTATAATTAGATTCGCCCTTTCTGGCACTTTGCCCGCTATTCCCATTGCCTGTAGCGTGGCGAATGGGTTAATATGGGTTAAAGCCACCTTGCTATTGAAAAGGTGACCTTAAGCCAGGTTAATAATTGAGAGCTGTCAATTAGACAACTATCAATTATTAACCATTGCATGAAATAAAAATAAAACACACACACTTTAATTAAAAATCATTTTAATGAAATAAAGACACTGTTTTTGACCATCTTTTATTTTACTGCAAAAACCATTTCCTGTAATAAAAATAAAATAAAAAAGCAAAATATTCTACCTATCCCATGCACAGTCAGGTCCCACGGTGTAATCCTTCAGAAAGGGTTAATGTTTACTGCAGGGACCGCAGCTAATGCTGCAGCCTCACAGTAAACCCCAAATGAATGAGTTCCTCTCCTGCCTGACAGAGAGTAAAGGCTGGTGTCACATAAGATACACCAGCGATCCCGACAACGAATGCACTTGTCAGGATCCGCTGGTGTATCGCTACATGATCGCTGCTGAGCTGCCAAACAGGCAGCTCAGGCAGCGATCTGGGGGCAGCGACACTGCGGGTAACATCGCTTAAGGGCCCGTCTCACATAGCGATATCGCTACCGAGATCGCTGCTGAGTCACTAGTTTTGTGACGCAGCAGCGAGCTCCACCAGCGATATCGCTGTGTGTGACATTTCAGCGACGATCAGCCCCCCTGCCGGTACGCTGATCGTCGCAGAAATGTCAGGACCTTTTTGATCGCGTTTCCCTCTGACAGGCACGCATCGCTGCGTGTGACAGGGGGAGACCACGATCCGCTGGAACCAAGGTACACAGGGTTTCCAGCACCGCGCAGCGCTTGGAAACCCGCTGTGTACCTTGGATACCAGCTCCCTGCATCAGGGGCTGGTATCCAAGGTACACAGCGGGTTTCTAGGCACAGCCCCCGCGCCTGAAACCCGCTGTGTACCTTGGTTACCAGCGATCGCTGGTCTCCCGCCTGTCACCGCAGCGATTTGGTGCCTGTCAGCGGGAAACCAGCGATCAAAAAAAGGTCCTGACATTTCTAGCGACGATCAGCGATACCCGGCAGGGGGGCTGATCGTCGCTGAATGTCACACACAGCGATATCGCTGTAAGCTCGCTGCTGCGTCACAAAACTAGTGACTCAGCAGCGATCTCCGGTAGCGATAATCGCTATGGAACGGGCCCTTAAGTGGAAAGCTTAATTGATTGCTTTTCCACTTTCACTTCAGGTCAGCCAGGGACACAATCAGTGTCGTCAGAGGGAACTGATTAACAAAAAATAGGGTTCCCTTCGAAAAAAAATGGCGTGGGGTCCCCCTATTTTTGTTAACCAGCCAATGAAGCAGACCGCTGAGGCCTGGATTTTCAGGCTGTTTAAGGAGCCCAAGATCCATGGACCTTGCCACCTGAAATACTGGCCCAAGGGCTGCATTTTGGCTGATTAACAAAAATAGGGGATCCCCCGAAAAAAATTGGGTGGGGTCCCCCATTTTGTTAACCAGAATGAACAGACCGCGAGGCCGGTTTTCAGCTGTTGGGCCAAGAATCCATGGACCTGCCAAAATCTAGGCCAAGCATTGATATTTGGCTGATTAACAAAAATAGGGTCCCCGAAAAAATTGGCGTGGGGTCCCCCCTTTTTTGTTAACCACCAATAAGCAACCCTAGGCCTGGATTTTCAGGCTGTTAAGGGCCAGATCCATGGACCTTGCCACCTGATAATACTAGGCCACGCAGCCCCTGCATTCTTCTGATTAACAAAATGGGGATCCCCTCGAAAAAAAATTGGCGTGGGTCCCCCCTATTTTTGTTAACCAGCCAGATAAGCAGACCGCTGAGGCCTGGATTTCAGGCGTAAGGAGCCAGACCAGGACCTTGCCAGCCGATAAACCGCCACACAGTTGCATATCTTGGTGATTAACAAAAAAGGGGAATCCCCTCGAAAAAAATTGGCGTGGGGTCCCCCCTATTTTGTAACCAGCCAATGAAGCAACCGCTGAGGCCGGTTTTTTTAGGCTGGTAAGGATCCAATACCAGGACCTTGCAAGCCGATAATACCGGCCACAGCAGTCGCTTAGCTTGGCTGTTACAAAAATAGGGGACCCCTCGAAAAAAAAAAACCGTGGGGATCCCCCCATTTTTAACCAGCCAGTAAAATGAAATGCTTGCGGGCCTGGTATTAAAAGACGTCAAGGCCCTGGATTTTGGCCCTCAACAGCCGATTACCACTACAGCGCCCCAATTTGGCGCATCAAAAGAGTGCCCAAAATTGGGGCACTTTACCCGGTCTTCCCACTTGCCCTGTAGGGGTTTGAAAAGGGGGGGGGGGTAATAAGGGTAAGTCACCGGGATTGCACGGTGACAATAAGCCCGGTTAATAATGGAGAGGTGTCAATAAGCACCGACCATTATTAACCCAAATTTTTTAAATGTTTAAAAAAAAGACACACAAGAAAAAAGTCTTTTAAATGAAATAAAAGAGACAACACAGTTTACATTTCTTTTATTATACTCCATTCCTGTGACGCCATCGATCTCCGTAAAAAAAGAAAAAAAAAACAAACCAACGTATACCCCTGTCCGACGCAGTCCAAACGACAGTCCCAACGACGATCCAACCTGCTACATCGCAATGACAGGCAACCTTCACGCGACGCAGCACACTGATTACCTCCCCCGGCGGGAGTCATCGGACTGACTCTTTTTTCGGCCGGGATTACCCACAGTCACTGCAGTTATCGCGAAAAAACCATGGACCGCCGGGGAAAAAAATTGCGGCCATCAAGCAGTCCGGACGTGACCGCCGGAGATCTTCTGCCAGGTAAGTGCGCTGAACCTAACAGACCCGACCGGGACATGACGTGACAATCCGATTCCGGACCGATAAGACGAAAATAGGTACCGGAATTGAAATCCGATACAGCAATACGGCCGATCCCTTATTTGCATAGGAATGCTCAACCCTAATGAGATTTCAAGATGAATAGAATCAGCCGCTGTCTATCGCTTTTGGACTCATAGATTAATAATCAAATAAAGTAAAAAAATGAGCTGACATTCGAAAAATAGCTGTCTTGCAGGAGAGCACGGCAGTTTAAAACACTACCGAATATGAGCAATGAACAATGAAAGATAAATGACACCCTTGAAGAGGAAATTATGGGCAAGGAAAAGAAAATTTGAAAGAATTTAAAGGACATGCGATATAAAGTGTATAAATGGGGGTCAAGGGAACGAATACCCACCCTAGATCAAATAAAACAAAGCCAGTCTCAGAATCTCCCACCAAAAACCGCACTTTCTTCATTACTTCACGTCAAAGAACATCTGACACAAATTGTAGTTTATTGGAAGCAATAAATTTAAAGATCCTTTTGTCAAAAAACGCAGGCGGAGGGCTGGCAGAACCACCGAGGGAGGCAGGAACCACCGCAGGGAGCCAAGGAATCAAGACGAACACAAAAGGAGGAACAAAGGGAATTGAATAAGAAAATGTTTTAAATTTACCCCTCCCAGAACGTCTCAGGATCATCGGACATTCTATCTATGGGACTTAATTTGCACCATGTAAATTCGATTTGTTTTCAACTTGATGGAGGTAATAAATTCATTAGAAACCTCCACGTTGAAAAAAACATTTCTTATTAAAAATGAGGAAACAAACACCCCCACCGCTGGAAACAAAAAATTTCATGGTTATATTACATGAACAACTTCATTGATAAATTTGCAAAAATTAAATGGTGAAAATTATGATGACAGGGATTCAGTGTGAACCACCCAAACTTTGAAATTAAAATCTTTTTTTATCCTATACACTAGAGCAAATTGTATGGATAAGTTCCAAAAACCTTGGAAAGGGAATTAAAAAATTTGGAGGAAGAAATATAGTAAAGAAAAAAAAAGGCTTTTAAAATAAATTTTTCCCAAAAGCAAAAAAACCCTCTAAAGAATTAAAAAAATGCCGAATATTATCATCAAACGAAGTGATAAGGGGTGGAATGGTAGTTTTTTTAAAATATGAGGATTATATGAAATAAAATGTAGAAATGCTAGCAGAGAGATCATATATTAAAGGTTTACTGACCCCACAAGATTTTTAATGAAAAGGGTTCAAGCAATTAAAATGATTTCAAATAGGAGTTCTGTCAAAAGAAACGGATTTTTAGGTGTTAAATCCATTAACCTTTATAATGGATTCCTAAAATTCATAAGACCAAGGGGTGCCTCCTATAACCTATAGCTGGGAAAGGATTCTCTAACGAAAACCTCGTGAAGGGCAGACCCCTTTCTCAGCCTCTGGTATTTAAATTACCAGGACATTTAAAAACTCCAGAGATGTCCTGAGCTTTAAAGGAATCTTCACCCCATTTTGCCATAAACTAAAGAATCTGAATATGGTCCCATAACAAAGCATCGTATTTACCTTTTCATGACCCCCCCGTTTTCATATTAAAATACCTTAGAAAGTTCTTATTTGGCGGTCAATCAGGGTGGTCAGGTTCCGGAGGGTGGGCGTTTTCTAGTCCTCCCCCCCTGTCCTCGGCATCACTTGCTAGAAGGGAATTGCGGAACCGAAGCCGTCGTGGGATTCACGACGGGTTCGGCTTCCCGCAATTGGGCATTTCAAATTCGACCACGCGCTTGGCAGTGTGCTTTGCCCAACAGGGGCAAAGCATAAAAATTACAGGCATGCCACTCTTCCTTGGCCCGGAAATGACTGTTCCTTGGACGACTTCCGGGGCAGGAAAAGTCGCATGCGCTGTAATGATTTATTCTTTGCCCCTGTTACAAAGCACACGGCAAAATTGGGGGTGACGATTCCCTTTAACCCCCTCTGACATTAGACGTACTATCCCGTCCAAAAACCCGGCCATTCGGACCATGGACGGGATAGTACGATGGCATTAGCTCGCTCCCAGAGGGACGCAGTAATCGCCGCCGGGGTCAGCGATTATCACAGTACCCCGGACTGTTGTCGGAGCGGGTCACGGACCCTCCGGCACTTAACCCCTTGCACACCCGATCAAACATATCGCGGTGTACTGGGGGCACAGGGGAGGACGCGCAGGGGGGGGCTCCCGGCGCCCCCCTGAACCCTCAAGCAGCGCGTGTGATCGCGCTGCTCTGAGGGCTTCCTCCCTCCCCCAGGACCCGGATCCAAGATGGCGCTGGGGCCTGGGGGAGGCGGCTTCCTCGTGCCTGCCGAGACAGGGGATGGGGGGAAGCGTCCTGCACGCCTTCACATCGCTGGTGTGACAAGGTATGCACACTGTCACACCAGCGATCTTGAAATACAGGATTGTCCCACCCTGGGGACAATGTAAAAAAGTAAAAAAAAGTAAAAATAAAATGTGTAAAAAAAAAATCCAAAAAAAAAAAAAAAAAAAAAAATTCCCCAAAAATTCATTACTTATTTAAATAAAAAAAATAAAAAATAAAAGTACACTATGGTACCCGCGTCCGTAACGACCCCCCTTAAAACTGTCCCTAGTTAACCCCTTTTGGAACCCCTTAAAAATAAAAAATAAAAACAAGCAAAAATCATGCTTTATACAACCCGAACAAAAAGTGGAATAACACCGATCAAAAAAGGGATATACATAAACAGGTACCGGAAACTATCTTGTCCCGCAAAAAATGAGCCATCAACAGCTCATCACAAAAAAATAAAAAAGTTAAGCCGCAGAATAAACGATGCAAAAATAATTATTTTTTATATAAAATTGTTTTTATTCTATAAAAAGCGCCAAAAACATAAAAAAATTTATAAAATAGGTACGCCATAATCGTACTGACCCGAAAATAAAACTGCTTTACCGATTTTACCACACCAACAATAAAAACGCCTCACCCAAAAGAATTATGAATTTCGATTTTTTTCATTCTAACCTCCCAAAAATCGAAAAAAAAAAGCGATCGAAAAATGTCACGTGTAAAAAATGTACCAATAAAAGCGTCACCTCGTCCCCAAAAAATTAAGACCTCACATGCATGTGGGCCAAAATATGAAAAAATTATACTCCAAAATTGGCAATGCAAAAAACTACTTTTTGCAATAAAAAAGGGGCTTTTGCGTGACAGCTGCCAATCAAAAAACCGCTATAAATATAAATCAAACCCCCCTTTTCACCCCTTATTAGGGAAAAATAATAAAATAAAAAAAAATGTATTTATTTCCATTTTCCCATTAGGGTTAGGGTTAAGGTTTGGCTAAAGGTTAGGTTAGGGTTGGCGCTAAAGTTTTGGATTAGGGAGAGTTAGGATTAGGGTTAGGGTTGGGATTAGGGTTGGGACTTGGGTTAGGGGTGTGTTTGGGTTAGGGGTTGGAGTAAATTGGGGGGTTTTCCGCTTTTAGGCACTCGGGCTCTCCAAATTAATGGCGCTGTCCCATTCCAAGCCAATTCTGCGTTGAAAAAGTCAAAGGTGTTCCTTCCTTCTAGCTCTGCCATGGTAAAAACAAGATTATCCCCCCATGGGGTACCGTACTTGGGACCCCAAGAGTTATTGTGAAATTTGTCCTATTTCTTCTGTTACCCGGGAAAATAAAAAACTGGGGGCGAAAATATTATTTTGTAAAAAAAATAAGATTTTTGTTTTTTAAAACGGCTGTCATTGTAAACTTCTGTTAACACTTGGGGTTAAGCCTCACCACACACTAAATAAGTTCCTGTGGGCTATTTTCCAAAATGGGTCACTTGTTGGGGATTTCCACTGTTTAGGCGCATCAGGGGCTTCCAAATGCGCATGACGCCCCAGACCATTCCATCAAAGTCTGAATCCAAAACTCACACTTCCTTTCCGAGCCCTGACATGCGCCCATACTAGTTTTCCCCACAATTGGGTATCACGTACCAGGACAAATTGGACAAAACTTTGGTGCCAATTTTCCTGTTACCCTTGTGAAAATAAAATATTGGGGGCGAAAAAAAAAAAATTTTTGTAAAAAAAAAAAGGATTTTTTTATTTTACGGCTGTCATTATAAACTTCTGGAAAACTTCGGGTTCAAAGGCTCACCCAACATTAGGAACCTTTGGGGCATTTCCAAAATGGGGTCATTTGGGGGGGGGGTTTCCACTGTTTACGCATCGGGGGCCCCTCACCAAAGCACATGACACCCCCAGACCTTCCCAAAGTCCAACCAAAACGTCACTACTCCCTTTTCCGGCCCTGACATGCGCCCATACAGTAGTTTTTCTCCCACTATGGGTATCACTACTCAGGCAAATTGGACAACAACTTTTGGGGTCCAATTTTCCTGTTCCCCTTGGGGAAAAAAAATATTGGGGGCGAAAAAAATTTTTGTAAAAAAAAAAAAGGATTTTTTTATTTTTAAACGGCGTGGTTATAAACTTCGTGAAGCACTTCGGGGTTCAAAGTGCCACCACAACAGATAAGTTCCTTGGGGGTCTTTTTCCAAAATGGGGTCCTTGTGGGGGTTTCCACTTTTTTGGCGTATCAGGGGTTCCAAATGCGACATACGCCCCAGACCATTCCATCAAAGTCTGCAATCCAAACCACTACCCCTTCCGACCCTGACGTGCACCATACAGAGTTTTCTCCTAAAATATTGGGTTATCAGCGTACTCAGGACAAATGGACAACAACTTTTGGGTTCCATTTCTTCTGTTCCCTTGGGAAAAATAAAATATTGGGGGCGAAAAAATCATTTTTAAAAAAAAAAAAGTTTTTTATTTTAAGGCTGTACGTTATAAACTTTAGTGAAACACCTGGGGGTTCAAAGTTCTCACCACCATCTAGATGTTCCTTGAGGGGTCTAGTTTCCAAAATGGTGTCATTTTGTGGGGGGTTTCCACTTTTTTGGCAGATCAGGAGCCTCCAAACACGACAGGCTCCAGCCAATTCTGGTTTGAAAAAGTGGGGCGGCGCCCTTCCCTTCCAAACTCTGCCATCACCCAAACAGTGGTATACCCCACATAGGGGTATCGTACTCAGGACAAATTGCACAATAACTTTTGGATCTTGTTACCCTTGGAAAAAAAAAAAATTCGGGTGAAAAATCATTTTTTGGAAAAAAAATGATTTTTAAATTTACGGCCTACGTTATAAATTGGGTAAGCACTTGAGGGTTCAAATTGCTCACCAAAGATCTAGTAATTCCTTAGGGGGTCTATTTCCCAAAGGGGTCATTTGTGGGGGGTTTCCACGTTTAGGAATCAGGGCTCCCAAATCAACAGGCACCAATCCAATTCCAGCCAATTTTGGTGGAAAAGTCAAATGGTCTCCTTCCCTTCCGACTCTGCCGGCGCCCAAACAGTGGTTTCCCCCCCCCCATAGGGGCATCACGTACTTGGACAAATTGGACAACAACATGTGGTCCAATTTCTCCTGATCCCTTGGGAAAAAAAAAATTAGTGACAAAAGAAATTTTTGTGGGAAAAAAAATAGGATTTTTTATTTTCATGCCCGGGCATTATAAACTTGTGTGAAGCACTTGGGGGTTCAAAGTGCTCACCAAAGATTAAAATTCCTTGGGGGTTGTTTCCAAAAGGGGTCACTTGGGGGATTTCCCTGTTTAGGCTATTGGGCACTGCCAACGGAAATGACCCCCTCAACGCTGCATTCCAAAACGTTACACTTCCTTTCCAAGCCCTGCCGTGGCGCCCAAAACATTTTCCACCCCAATTGGGGATCAGCGTACTCAGGCAAATTCACAACAACTTTTTGGGGTCCAATTTCCTTGGGGAAAAAATTCAAAAATTTAGACAAAAAATCTTTTTTGTGGAATTTTTTTTTTTTTTTTTTCACACCCAGGCATTAAAATTTTTGAAACACTTGGGGTTCAAAGTTCAAACAGATCTAGATAAGTACCTTAGGGGGTCTATTCCCAAAAATGGTTCACTTGTGGGGGGTTTCCATGTTTAGGGCCATCAGAGGTTCTCCAACGGACATGGGCTCCAACCAACCCAGCCAATTTTAGTTTGAAAAAGTAAAAACGGCGCTCCTTCCCTTTACGAGCTCGCCGTGTGCCCAAACAGGGGGTTTTCCCCCACTATGGGGTATTGGGACCAGGAAAATTTTTTTCTAAAACCCCCCATCTGCCATTTTCTCCCTTTTCCCTTGTGAAAAAAAAAAAAAAGTTTGTAAAATATTTTTTGGCTAAAAAGTTAAATATTAATTTTTTCCTTCCACTTTGCTTCGTCCTGAAAGCACCTGAAGGGGTTAAAAATTTCTTGAATGGGTTTTGATACCTTGAGGGGTCGTTTTTAGAATTGTTCACTTTTGGGTTTTTCTGTCATTAGACCCCTCAAAGTGACTTCAAATTGAGGTGGCCCAAAAAAAATGCTTTGTAAATTTTGTTGTAAAAAATGGAAATCCGGTAAACTTTTAACCTTTAAAAACTCCTAACAAAAAAAAATTTTGACCCAAATTGTGTGATGAAAAGAGAAAAAGGGAAATGTTTTTTTCAAAACTATTTTGTGTTACATATTTTTCCTTTTAAGGAATAAAAATTTTAAGTTTGAAAATTGCTAAATTTTTAAAAATTTTTGTTATTTCGTTTTTTCAAAAAAAAACGCAAGTTATATGAAGAAATTTTTCACTAACATAAGTACAAAATGTCACGAGAAACAATCTCAGATCGCGAAGATCCGTTGAAGCGTTCCGGGGGTTATAACCTCATAAAAAACAGTGGCAAATTGTAAAAATTGCCCCCTCATAACGTCAAAACCCCCCTTGGGGGGAAGGGGGTTAAATAAAATTGGGTTTACAATTACACATGGCTAAACTGCGATGTATCCACTTAACTAGCATTCCCCCTGAATAAATATGGAAACTCTTTAATTTTTTCAAAAAAATCACAGTAATTTTTTCAAAAGGGAAATTTATAAAATCATTGACAGTAATATTTTTTTTGCTTTGCACAATTTTTTCTCTTTTGTGAAAAAATTTATTTGCAAAAACCCGGGGCCCGATGGGGGCCAAAACTCGTCTTTTTGGCCCAATCTTTTGATGGCATTTTGGGAAAAAAGTTTATTTATTCTTCGGGTAATCCTTCTTGAACACTTGGGGTGGGTTTTAAAATACATAGAGGATACCTCTTTATTTGAGAGGGGTGATCGCCATACCGCCCTTTGTGGGAGATATCAATTTTAACGATAGGGCTCAAAATTCCATGTGTTTTTATAGACATAATTTTTCTTTTTTGGGCCTAGGTTACAGGGGATTTGGTCAGAATATCAAAGGAAAATACCCTAAACCAATTAGTGGTAACACAAATTACATGCTAAAAGGGCACCCAAACAATATTAAATCTAACCGGTGGTAGTTGTCAGACACAAAAGGAATTGTTCTGAAATAGAGAATATGTTGGGGGAATTTTTGGTGTCATACAGGAAAAATTGGAAAAGCAGGGTTTCCCCTGTGGACAATTAAAA
>JARQOD010013454.1:0-15479 GCA_033576555.1 Oophaga sylvatica
GTTTGATTGGATGGCGCTGGTAGGGGACCAGATGCTTGACTGGAGGTGCGGAGGGGTGCCAGGTGCTAACGGATGGGCGCGGAAGGGGCAGGTGCTAGACTGGATGGGTTGCTGGTAAGGAGTCCAGTTCAGACGGAGGGTTGCTGGTAGGGGGGCCAGAGCTAGACTGGATGGGCTGCTGGTAAGGGGAAAATCTAGACTGGAAAGGCTGCTGGTGGGAAGCCTGGTGCTAGGCGGATGGGCTCTGTTGATTTGAAAAAACCAAGAGCTCCACTCAAACAAAAAGCCATGAAACAATATAAAAAATATAAATTTTATTACAATTTAAATGCACAAAATACAAACAGTAAATAAAGAAATGAATAGGTGGGAACAAGAACAAATACATCTGGAGATACCCAAACCAATTAAAGCACCGTAAAAATTTTTAAGGGATAATCAAATCATTACTTAAGACTGGTTTGAAAATTTTTTCCCCCAAAAAACATCATTAATGCAGTAACTGACTGATTGGTCTAGTGTAAGTAAACAGAGACCTGTTAAAAGGGTCAACATGTGAAGATAAAGTTACAAAAAAAACGGACTCACAATTGGTGCTCAGCACAGTACCCTAGTGCGCCCATAGTAACCATGGGAGTGCCAAGTTTTTGCGATCTGCTTACCCAGTGGGAAGGATATGCTGCCAGATGCGTTCCCGACCACGTTTGCTTGTCAGGCTTCCTGGGGGGGCAGTGTGGCTAGGCAGCTACACAAGTTATTACCCAGTTGACGGTGAATCCAAGATAAAAATGCACAGCATATTGGCGCATGAGATCACTGACGCTGGAGCGATAACTTATCGCATCCGACCTTCCAATGGGGCCGGGGTCAAGGGAATACTTCCTGTGACGCACCGACCCCGCCGCCACTTGTGGAGGTCTTTTGCGAGTCGAACGCGCCAACCGTGTGCGCATTGTCCTGTGCACCCATCTTGGATATTAAAGCTTAAGGGAAACACTATTCTTGTTTCCAAATGGAAACACACAATTTACAAGCAAGCGGTAGTAAATGGGGAGTATATCATGAAAACTTGCGGTACACCATATTTGTTTTGATAAGGATATTGTGACAGAACTAAAGGGGGGGGCAAAAAGCTTTAAAACACGTTACATCCAAAAAATATCATTAGCTAATGTTTAAATGCAATAATTGCATCCCATTCCACCCCCCAATCAAGTCATAGTATTATTAATCAGTTTCCTTTTTCAAAACAAGCTGTGGTTTTAGACCAAAGGGGAAACGGTTGATCTTGTAACTAAACTGAAGTTTTATACAATAAGAAAACACTCTCTGGTGGAACAAAGCCTTTCCTGGGCGTTATCTTGCTAAGGGGTTAACCCCCCCAGGGGGCTCCGCTTCAGGTGTTTCCCTCTTTTAGCACTGAAATGACAATTTAGAAAGGAATGGGAAGACATACTTCCACCTGCCAAAGGGCTTCATGGGTTGTCATTGGTCTAATCCCCATGCTCTCAGCAATTGAGGCTGACATGGATGTGCGCAGACACAGGTTTTTTTAAAAAGACCCGGAAGAAAGATTAAATTTAACAAGGATTTGGAAGGAGAATTTCAGAAAGGGGAAAAGAAGATGTTGCATCAAATCAAAAAAATATCAACAGATGTATCTGTTTTAAATCTAATCATGTATACAAGTGGAGAAGGAAGAAGGGGCCTCAGGGTCCCCACCAACAACACATAGGAATTCATTTTCCTCCATGTCATCAGCGAGAAGATGCAGCCCGTAGCCATTTGGTTTATTACCATAGGACGGATTGGCTTTAATCAATCTGGATGAAAGGCAGGGCCCACACCAAACTAAGATAAACCTCCCCTATCACGGGATAAAACTAAGACTAACGCTAGAGGTAATTAATTTATCGAACCAATCTTACTGAAACGCAAATTTGATGTATTGGGGTTAGGCCTTATTTGTTCCTACAACGATTTGACTTTTTTGCAGCCTGAAGGCTTACAGCTTTTTTCTTAGGAAAATTATCCCCGGAAACTCCATTAAAAAATGGAGTGACCAGATTTTAATTCTGTGGAGGAACAAAGCCTTTTCACCTGGAGGGAAACTTGAAAGGGGGGAATTTACCATCATTCAGGACCTTCCCTACCTCAATCTACCCCAGGCTACCACTTTCCCCCCCTTCCCCATGCCCACAGTCGAGATTTTAACAAACTGGTCTTGGGGAATTAAAAAAATATACCTAATAAATGGAGAGGGGGAAAAACCTCACCACTAAAAGGGAGTTTAAAACAACTAAATCCCTAAGGGATGTTTTATAAACCGCGGATAAGGGGGGATTTGGGAATTGGCCGGTGGAGAAATACGAGAGGGGGAGGTATTCCGACAACTTTGGGATAAAGAAGCTAACCCCTCTCCCAAATAACCAGTAATGGCATTTTCTAGGGCTATTTACCTATCTGGAGGAAGCTTACATTAGGAATCAAACCGAAAAAAGCTTTGAGGCTGATGGTGTCCTGCCCGGTGGTCCCCACCTTCACTTTGCTCCCCAAGGTCCACAAGGACCCGTGGAACCCCCGGGGCACCATTGTCTCTGGCATGGGGGCTAGCATCCCATTTAAATTTTTGAAATTACACACCCTATTGTGGAGACGCTGCCCCCTTGTCGGGCACAACGGACCCTGAGGAAGTTGATGGTCTCACTTTGAAAAAGTAGTTAATGGGCGCGGACGTTGAGTCTTGTACACCAGTCAATCATGTGATGGGGGTTTAAAGGGGATCAATTTTTTCTTGATATGTTGACTGGATTCCCCTCTTCGGCCTTGACTGGAGTTGTTTGGGGAAATTTTATTCTGACCATAACTTCTTCACGTTAAAAAAAAGATAAATTTTCTTACAGAAGCGGGTACCCGCGGGTGGGGGCGGCGGCGCCCCGTCCCTATCTAACCTCTTCCTGGGTTATTGGGAGAGGAGGTATTTGGTGGTGGGGGCGCACGCTGCCCCAGGCGGTCTGTTGGACGATACTCGATGATTCTTTTTTTTGGCATGGTCCTGGACTGGCCTAGGAATTCGTTGGGGCATAAATGCAAATGATTATAATATCTACTGAATATAAAATTCATGTACAATTGACTTTTTTGGATTCAACATACGTGTCGAGAAAGGCAGTATTGCGGACGTCTTCCGTAAGGAACGTTGGTCAATGCTTTGTTGCATGCCAATGGCGATACACCATCTACTTCGCGCCTACCAAGGGACAATTTTTAAGAATGAAACGCATTGTGCCCGGACGATTCTTTGGGCAGTCAAGGCCATCCCGACGATTCTAATGATCGAGGATACAGTAAAACCTCGGTTAAACCGGATACCTTAGAGCCAAAAGTACACCCGCAACCAATGTTTGGGGATTGCCGGTAAGAGGAGAATCCAGTCAGCCCTTCAGATTTTATCTCCACATTACAAAACCTGGCTCAGATAGGCAATTTTGACTAAACACTGGTTATACTTCTTCAGACCCAATTCTTAGAAATTAATACCTGAACGCCTCTTCTGACGGCCCGAAGGTCACAAAACTTAAGGATAACATGAGAAGCCTTATGTGGCTAACCCACCGATTTTTATTTGGTGCTGGGTGCAAAAACAAGGGGTGCTTTCCATGCGGCTCTTGCTTGCCTGCCAGAAAATTTGTCGTCTGTCAATTTTGGGGGGAGCGGGGGGGTGGGTGCCACCGTATTGGACACTACTACCGCAGCACTCCTATGTCGTGATTTGGCCACATGCCCGGTGGCTGAAATATGTGGGACTCACCCTCCGAGAGTTACGTTAGAGTTAAGAGCACATTAGGGACATAACTGCTGCTAGGAATTGGGATGGAGCATTTTAAAAACTGTGCCACGACATTTCAAGCGGCATGGATGCAACCCCCTGGCCTCAAATTCATTGGATTGACCGGGACGGGTGGAACCAGAGGGGGTGATCTTAAACGCATCCGGCGCAGGGAATGCCGATGGATTGTAACCCTGAACCCTATGGCCCCCAAGGGACTCAAGAAAAAACTCCTTTTGCGTGTTTTCAAAAATTTGCTTATACCCCGTTTCTTTTTGTTTTAAAGGTCTTATTTTAATAACTCTTTTTTGTTCTTTTTTCCTTTACAGTTTTATTGTCTCATACTTCATTGTACCCATTGCTCATGAGGACTTATTCCATTTGGGAATACAATAAGCTATTCTTCTAAATTTCGGCTACAATTGGCGGATCCGATTAAACTGAGTGGGGTATTTTATCCCGCGATCGGCCCTCATAAGAACCTTTTATAACAAATGTTTTGAAGAGGAATGATTTATAATATCTATGACATATGTTTTGGGGTGGAATAGGGATGCAATTATTGCATTAACATTAGCATATAATATATTCATTTGGATGTAACCGTGTTTTATGCTTTTATGCCCCCCCCTTTAGTTCTGTCACAAATCCTTATCAAAACAAACTATGGTGAAACCCGCAACGTTTTTCATGATATACCCCCAATTTTACCACCGCTTGCTTGTAATTATGAGTTTCCATTTGGAAACAAGAATAGCTTTTCCCTTAAGCTTTAATATCCAAGATGGCGTGCACAGGAGCGCATGCGCACACGGTTGGCGCGAGGACTCGCAAAAGACCTCCACAAGTGGGGGGGGGGGTCGGGCGTCCAGGAATTTCTCCTTGACCCCGCCGCCATTGGAAGGTCGGTGGTACAGATATCGCTCCAGCGTCAGTGATCCATGCGCCACATTGCGGCATTTATTGGATTCACCTGATCAACTGGGGTTAAACTTTGTGTAGCTGCCAACCCACTGCCCCCCGAGGAAGCCTGACAAGCGAAACGGCTCGGGGCACCTCTGGCAGCATATCCCTTCCCACATGGGGTAACTGTCGCACAAACTTGGCACTCCCATAGGTTACTATGGGCAGCAAAGGGACTGTGCGAGCACCAATTGTGGCTCCGTTTTTTTGTAATTTACTTCACTGTAAAAACCCTTTTAACCAGGTCTCTGTGTTTACACTAAGACCAATCATCATTACTGCATTAATGATGTTTTTGGGGAATATTACATAACAGATCTTCAAGTAAGATTTTTATGATCCCTTAAAAAACAACAGTCTTTAATTGGTTTGGGGATATACTCCAGATGATTTGTTCTTGTTCCTTCCCCCTATTATTTCTTTATTTACTGTTTGTATTTTGTGCATTAATATTGTAATAAAATTATATTTTTATATATATTTTCATGGCTTTTTGTTTGAGCTGGATGCTCTTGGTTTTTTCAATATCAAGATTGCTAGTAGTTGCTCTGTCCTGTTTGGAGTATGTACTTGTTTATTACCCATGGTTGTGGTTTAATCAATGGTGGGCTGCGGGTAGGGGTTCCAGATGCTAACTGGATGGGCTGCTGGTATGAAGTCCCAAATGCTAGCTGGAGGGGGGCTGTAGGGGGGCCAGGTCTAGACTAGATGGGCTGCTGGTGGGGGGGCCCGGCTAGACGGAGAGCTGCTGGAGGGGCCAATGCTAACTGGATGGGTGCTTTAGGGGGGCAAAATGCTAGACTGGATGGTGCGGAGGGGCCAGATGAGATGGTGGGCTTGGTAGGGGTGTCAGATGCTAACTGGATGGGCGCTATAGAAGGGTCAGATGCAGACTGGATGGGCTGTGGTGGGTGAGGCAGTCTAGAAGGTAGGCGCTGGAGGGGGGTAATGCTAAAGGAATGGCGCTTGTAGGGAAGCAAATGAAAGGATGGGCTCTGGTAAGGGGGCAGATGAGAATGATGGGCTGCTGGAGGGGGGCAATGCAGAAAGGAGGGCTGCTTTTAGGGGGGAGATGCTAGAATGGATGCTGCTGGTGGAGGGCAGAGGCTTGAAGGATGGGCTGCTCATAGGGGGGGAAACGCTGAATGGGTTGGGCTGCTTGTAGGGGGGGGCCGAAGCAAGAAAAATGGCTTGGGGAGGGGGGCCATTCTAGCTGGATGGGCTCGGTAGGGGGGCCGTGCTAGACGGGATTGGCTGCTGCTGGGGGATTGCTAGAAAATGAGCTGCGGCAGGTGCAGCGATGCTGAAGGAGGCTGCTGGTAGGGGGGGGGAGATACAGAATGGAGGGTGGGTAGGGGGGGCAGATGCTAATGGATGGGGCCCTGGTAGGGGGGCATATGCTAACTGGAGGGCTTGGAGGGGGGCCAGTGCTGCTGGATGGGCTGCTGCAGGGGGCAGATGCTAGAATAGATGGGCTGCTGGAGGTTAGCAGAAGAAATGGAGGCGCTGGTGGGGGGGCAGTTTGCTGAAGGATGGGGCTCTGGTGGGGGGCCATCGTTCTGCATCTGCGCCCTACCAGCAACTCATCCCATTCAGCATCTGTGCCCTCCACCCGCCCATCCCTTCTGCACCTCACCCTACCAGCAGCCCATTTTTCTAGCATTTGCCCCTACCAGCAGCCCATCCAGTCTAGACCTGGCCCCCCCCTACCACACCCACCTCAGACCTGGCCCCCCTACCCAGCCATCCTCTGCCCTGGCCCCCCTACCCAGCCCATCCGTCTAGTAGCTGGCCCCCCAAAACGCCCATCCGTCTGCACTGCCCCCCTACCCACCAATCCAGTTAGCACCTGCCTTCCTGACAGCACCCATCCAGACTAGCATCTGGCCGCCCTTTCCAGCAGCTCATCCAGTCCAGCCCTTGTGGCCCACCAGCGCCCATCCAGTCTACACCTGGCCCCCACCGCAGCCCATCCAGTCAGCCCTGGCCCCACTACCAACAGCACATCCACATACCGGCTCCCCGCCAGCACCCATCTTGCTACACCTGACCCACCTGCCATCACCCATCCGTTAGCATTGGCCCACACCCAAGCCCATCCAGTCTAGCATTGGCCCCCCTACCAGAGCCCATCCATCAGCATCGGCACCCCTCCCAGCACCCATCCATCAAGCATATTTTTGCCCCCCTACCACAGCCCGCAGGTAGCACTAGCCCCCTACCACAGCCCTCCGTCTAGCATGTCCCCCCTACCAGAAACAACCAGTTGGCATCTGGCCCCCTACCAGCAGTCCATCCAGTTACCATTGGCCCCCCTACCATCACCCTCCATTCTAGCATTCTGGCCCCCCTCCAGCAGCCCATCCAGTCTGCTCTGGCCCCCTACCACACCCATCCATCTACATCTGGAACCCCTCCAGCACCCGTCCAGTTAGCTTCTGGCCCCCCACCAGGCTCATCCAGTCTAGCAACCTGGCCCCCCTACCAGCAGCCCACCATTCGAGCATCTGGCCCCCATACAAAGCCCATCCATCTTGCACTTGTCCCCCCTACCAGCGCCCATCCAGTCTGAAACCTGGGGCCCCCCCACCCAGCCCTCCGTCTAGCCTTGCCCCCCTACAGGACCCATCCAGTTTAGCTCTGACCCCCTACCAGCAGCCCATCCAGTCAAGATCGAACCCCTACCAGCAGCCCATCCACTAGCATCCTCCCCCCTTTCCAACAAACCCACCAGTTACATCTGGCCCCCCTACCACAGCCCATTCATCTAGTACCTGGCGCCCCTACCGCGCCCATCCAGTCTATCACCCTGGGGGCCCCCCCACCACAAACCCATCCAGTCTACATCTGGCCCCCCTACCAGCCCCATCCAGTCAGCACCTGTCCCCCCCCCAAAAAGCAACCCATCCGGTCTAGCACCGGCCCCCCTACCAGCATCCATCCATCTGCACCTGCCCCCCTACCACAGCCCCCATCCAGTCTAGCATCTGATCCCCTACCACAGCCCATCGAGTCTATACTGGCCCCCAAACCCAGCAGCCCTCCCTTTTTTGCTCTGGCCCCCCTACCCACGCCCATCCCAGTCTAGCCTGGCCCTCATTAGCAGCAGCCCATCCTTCTAGCATCTATCCCCCACCCAAGCAGCCCTTCCGTCGCATCTGGCCCCCTATCAGCGCCCACCATTCTGCACCTGGCCCCCTAAAACATCACCCATCCAGTCTAGCATCTGGACTTCCCAACTTCAGCCCATCCAGTCTAGCATCTGAACTCCCTACCAGCACCCATCCATTAGTTTACCCTGGCCCCCCTACCCAGGGCCCTCCTCTAGCACCGCCCCCCCTACCAGAGCCGAACCAGTCTAGCTGTAGCCCCCCTCCCCAGCCCATCCAGTCTACATCTGTTCAACCCCACAGTAGCCCATTCATAAAGCAACCTGGCCCCCCTAAAACAGCCCATCCAGTCAGAATCTGGCCCTCCTGCCACAGCCCCATCCAGTTAGCATCTGGCACCCCTACCAGCAGCTCATCCAGTCTAGCATCTGGCCCCCCTAACAGCAGCCCATCCAGTCTAGCACCTAGCCCCCCCTACCAGCAGCACATCCAGTCTAGCATCTGGCCCCCCCTACCCAGCAGACCAATCCAGTCTAGGGCATCTGGCTCCCTACCAGCAGCCCAATCCAGTCTAGCATATGGCCCCCCCTACCAGCAGCCCATCCAGTCTAGCATCTGGCCCCCCTACCAGCAGCCCTTCCGTCTAGCATCTGACACTAATTTTTTTTACTTTTAACAGCAGTTTTATCTCAGAGGCGCGGCGCAGCCATGGGTGCGCCTGCGCGCCCGCTTACGCCAACCTCTTCCTAGGATTTGGGAGGGTTGGTTTTTGGTGGAGGGGGGGCGGGGGCCGCAGACCATGTGCTGTGCTGGCTGCGTTATATAGAGGTGCAGCAGCTGGACGAATTCATGGCTGTATTAATAATAATGCTTTAACATCAAGCTTACATATAGATATGATATGACAAAAAATGATTTTTTGGCATAAGTCTGGAAAGGGGGCAAGATAGTTCCATCCAGACTGAGGTATTTCGTAAAACAACGTCAGTAAATGCGTTTGCTACAATGCAAAGTCAGCACACAGCCATGCCACGATCGGAGCCGTCCCGGTCGGACAATTCTTGAGGTGCGTTGGATATGCTCAACAGGTTCTAAATTTGAGATACAAGCCCGTGATTTAAAGAACGCTTCAGGCCCGGGGCTACAGTAAAAGAGCATTAAAAAAAGGATACAATAGAGCTAAGGGAACTTCCCGTGCCTTTTGCTCTTATCAGAGTGGTAGCCGAAGAAGGAAGACAATAAATTACGTTTTATTTCGGTTTTCAAAACCTGAGTGGGAGAATATAGGAGAATTTTGACTAAACATTGGTCCGTGTTGATGATGAGCCGCGCTCTAAGGATCTGCTCTTAATGATCGACCCTGATGACCCCCAGAAACTAAGAATTTAAAGGTATGCTCGTTCAGAGTCACTACATAGCACCCAGTTAAAAACTTTTTTGGGTCAATAAAACGCAATGTGGGTTGCTTTAATTGTGGCATTGCGTTGCTTGTGCTAACATCATTCGTAGTTTTCGTTTAGCTCAAGTAATGGCAATAGGAACTACGACATCAGAGAGTATATTTTCATGTAGCACAAGCAACGTGATTTATTTTATGCCACATGTAGTTGCCCTGATCTATATTGGGGTTAACATCCGCGAACTGAGATACGTGTTCGCGAAACACTTACGGGATATTCAGGCAGCCAGCACAATAAGTGATGTGTCAAACCTCAAGACAATTCCCCGTCACTTTAGGATGGAACACAATTGTGATCTACTTCATTCAAGGTGAGGGGATTGAGGTTGTGCTTCGGGCATTAGAGGGGGAATGTGAAAAAACTCCTAGCACAACGGGAATTAAATGGATAGTTACATTGGTACAGTCCCGACCCGCGGATTAAACGAGGCTCTAAATTTCGCACCATTTTTGTGAGATAGGGATTAAGAAGTTAAAAATATATTTACAGATAATAATGATCATTATCGTCTGGTAATAGAATCCCTGATCTCTTAAAAAAAAAAAAGGATTATCCGCCATTCGTTCCTATGTTTGTTCTTTTGTTTTTGCATCACCTTTTAAGTTTCTGTGTGTTGTTGTATATATGTTTTTAATTATTTACGTTTTTCTATATATAGTTTTCATTTCTAAATACATGTGCTGCGGGACCATGTGGAGAAAAAAATAACTAATTTCCTTTCATATGCTTTGGCTTACTATGAATGGCAGAAACTATCTGGTGATATAGGAAATAAAAGATGAATTTCCACTTGGAATGAAAAGACACAGAATGAATTGGGCCGCTGAGATACACATTGATGGGAAATTGTATTGTAATGAATGTTTTATCTTCATGATGACATACCATTGGTTAATACTGCAGTGCGCATGCGTGCGATAGTCACCTGTCACCCGCCCCATGATATCCGCACAGCCTTTCGCCGGCGCAACGACTATGCTCTGCATTGAGCGTCCTGTTGTGGGCATGGCTGGCGGCCCGGGTCACGTGGGTCGGGCTGATGACGTTGCACACATGCGCCGTCAAATGCAGCGTTCATGTGGGTCAGCATGTATGGTCACATGACCATCACTATGGATACTTAAGGTCCTTCAGTGCTTGCAATCTCACACTTCCCCTTGAGGAAGCGAGAAACAAGAAGCGAAACGTACGTTGGGGCATATTTGTGTGACATCCTGCATTTAGGTGAGGTTTTTTGTTCCTGATCTTGCCAAGTATATGACCAGTATGGTTAGTGAGGCTATGTATGGACACATTGGCCTGAGATCGTGGGCACAGTACTGCGGTCTTTTATTATGGCAGGACTGTTATTCAGATATATGACTTTAACAATACTTTGGTACTTTATATCTTCACCTATTGTGATCTATTAACATTACAATGTGTATACCATGTTAAGGTGATGTGGGTGTCCACAACTTTTTGGTGTCTTTTTTAAAACACACATCTAGTTATACGTTTTATGCTATGTTTTTGTCAGCAATATTTGTTCAATAAAACCTTTTGATAATTTGTTTATAAACTCCAGTCTTTTTCTCCTGTTCTTTGGATGTGTTTGCTGTTAGGGGGGCAGATGCTAGCTGGGGATGGGCTGCTGGGTAGGGGGGCTAGATGGCGAGCCTGGATGGGCTGCTGGTAGGTGGGCCAGATTGCTAGACTGGATGGGCTGCTGGTTGGAGGCCAGATGCTAGACTGGGTGGGCTGCTGGTAGGGGGGCCAGATGCTAGACTGGATAGGCTGCTGGTAGGGGTGCAGATGCTAGACGGATCGTCTGCTGGTAGGGGGGCCAGATGCTAGACTGGATGGGCTTCTGGTAGGGGGCCAGATGCTAGACTGGATGGGCTGCAGTAGGGGAGGCCAGATGCTAGACTGCATGGGCTGCTGGCAGGGGGGCAGGTGCTAGGCTGGATGGGCTGCTGGCTGGGTGGCCAGATGCTAGTCTGGTTTGGCCAGATGCTAGTCTGGTTGGGCTGCTGGCAGGGGGGTAAGTTGCTAGACTGGATGACTGCTGGTGGGGGGGCCAGATGCTAGACTGGATGGGCTGCTGGTAAGGGGGGCTAGATGCTAGACTGGATAGGCTGCTGGTAGGGGGGCCAGATGCTAGACTGATGGGCTGCTGGTAGGGGGGCCAGATGCTAGACTGGATGGGCTGCTGGTAGGGGGGGCCAGGTGCTATAGCTGTATGGGCTGCTGGTAGGGGGCCAGATGCTAGACTGGATGGGCTGCTGGTAGGGGGTTGATTGTAGACTGTATGGCTGCAGGTAGGGGGGCCAATGCTAGTCTGGATGGCTGCTGGTAGGGGGGGGGCGATGCTAGACTGATTGGCTGCTGGTAGGGGGCCAGATGCTAGACTGGATGGGCTGCTGTTAGGGGGCCAGATGCTAGACTGCATGGGCTGCTGTAAGGGGGCCACGGTGCTAGACTGGGATGGGCTGCTGGTAGGGGGGCCAGATGCTAGACTGGATAGGCTTGCTGTTAGGTGAGCCAGATGCTAGACTGAATGGGCGCTGGTAGGGGGGGCCCAGGTGCTAGACGAATGGGCTGCTTGGCAGGGGGGCCAGAAGCTAGACTGGATGGGCTGCTGGTAGGGGGACCAGATGCTAGACTGGATGGGCTGCTTGTAGCAAGGCCAGATGCTAGCGCATGGGCTACTGTAAGGGGGGGCAGGTGCTAGACTGGATGGGCTGCTGGTAGGGGAGCCAGATGCTAGACTGGATGGCTGTGGTAGGGGAGCCAGATGCTAGACTGGATGGGCTGCTGGTAGGGGGCCAGATTGCTATACTGGATGGGCTGCTGGTAGGGGGGGCCAAATGCTAGACTTGATGGTTGCTCAAGAAAGTCTGAAAGGCCAGTGGGGATGCTACAGAGTCCAATACTTTCCTGGATCTCACTCCAAGCAAGCTCAGACTCCATCCAAGGCGACCAACTCCTGGGGCACCTTCAACCTAAGCCCTCACACTTAAACAGCCTAGTGACTTTGATACAGGGGGGCCATGCTTTCCAGCAGAAGGATATATGAGCCACCTGGCGTAATAGCAATGTGTAACAACCCACTGTGTATTGTGTAGGAATTTACTCGACTGGTAGGAGCAGGCCACTTTTGGAAACATATACACTTGATCTTAGCCAAAAGTCCTGGTTTATGAATGAACAGTGCCCTTTTTCAGCTTTTTAGATTCTTGTCTAATGGATACTGAACATTGTAGGTAAATTTGTCTGCCTCCTTAAATATATACGTAGATTTAGAATTTATGATATATTTTTTGATGCCAAAACATACATGGTCTTCAAAATGTGACAGAAGTCACACAAATAAAGCAGCGCAGAAAGAGAGGATTCATGGGACCCTTCCTGGTGTAGAGGATCCCCAATAAACCATCCCCGGCCTCAGATGCAGAAGGCACAACAAGCTCGGGGGATCTTCGATGCTCTCCCTAGCCCATGCCGGGTGAGAGGTGTTTTTGTGCTCCCAGTATACAACCAGATTGCCACTCTAGTGGAGCGGGAGCCGTGTTTCATGTAGGTTTCTCAGGCCAAAGCTGACCGCACCTTTGACCAGGTTTTTCTAATGCCAGATGCCATCATGACCAGAAGGACAGGAATGGGGGGGTGGGTTTGCTCAAAGAAAGTCTGAAAGGCCAGGTGCGGGGTGCTACAGAGTCCAATACTTTACCGGGATATCACTCCAAGCAAACTCAGACTCCCACCAGGGCGTCCAACTCCTGGGGCTCATGCAACCTAACCCCTCCACTTACACAGCCTAGTTACTTTTGATCCTGTGGGGCCTGCTTTCCAACAGATAGATATATGAGCCACCTGGCATACTAGCAAGTGCAACAACCCACTGTGAATTATGTAGGATGTACTCGAGTGGTAGGAGCAGGCCACCTTTTGAAAGAGAATACACTTGATCTTAGTCAAAAGTCCTCCTGGTTTATGAATGATACAGTGCCCTTGTTCAGTTTTTTCAATTCTTGTGTAATGGATACTGACCTTGAGCATCATTGTCTACCTCCTTAAATATATACGGAGATGTTTTATTTTATCATTATACACATTATGCCTTTAATGTGCTGCTACAGTTCCCTTCTTTATTATAGATTCTTATGTTATCCATACTCAGCCTGTGAGCGGTCTGTGGGCCTCATTAATATATACGGAGTTTTAATATTTTTTTCATTTTACTCCATATATTTCCTGGATATGCTGAAACAGTACCCTTTTTTCTTATTATATTATTGTCTTATCCACTATTAAATAACAATACCGTTACCCTTGATTACTGACCTATTTTCCAGAGTGAAAGGTGCTAGTTGGTTTACCAAGCTTGACCTCAGGGGGGCGTATAATCTTATTCGCATCAAGCACGGTGATGAATGGAAGACGGCGTTTAATACCCCAGAGGGGCATTTTGAGTACCTAGTGATGTCTTTTGGGCTCACTAATGCCTCTTCTGTCTTCCAATCCTTTAGAACGATATTTTCCGGGATTTCGTGGATTAAATTTCTGATCGTTTATTTGGACGATTTATCTTAATTTTTTTTTCCCAAAAGATGGGATTCTCATGTGGAACATGTTTCGGACTGTATTGCGGATTTTGAGAGAAAATGCATTGTAATGTGAAGGGATCAAAATGTCCTTTTTGGCGTACAGAAGGTTTCACTTTTGGGATCATTTTGTTCTCGTCTGTTATTGAAATGGACCCGATCAAAGTTCAGGCCATTTGTGATTGGGTTTCATCCCACTACATTGAAGGCTCTTCAAAAAATTTTTGGGTTTTGCAAATTTTTAATCGTAAATTTATAGGTAACTTCTCTACTATTGTGAAAGCACTGATAGATTTGACCAAAAAGGGTTCTGAAGTAGTGAATTGGTCTCCTGAGGCAGTTTCTGCATTTCAGCAGCTTAAGCGGAGATTCACTTCTGCTTTTTCTATGGCGACCTGATGTTTTCTCTACCTTTTTCAGGTGAGGTAGCTTCGAGTTTGGTGCAGGACCTTTTTGTCCAAAGGGGACCCCGGAGACTTTAAGAGAAACCCTTGTCCCTTTTTTCTCTCAAAAATTTTTCCGCACGTAACGAAATTTATATGTGAGAAATTGGGGGAGTTAAGGGGCTATGAAGGGGCTTTTGAAGAGGGGGAAAAGGGCTGGAAGGAGCCAAAATCGGTGGGTCCTCACGCAGGCCGGGCTCCGGGGTTTTTTGGCCCCGGGCGAAAGAGTCTCAGGGGGCCCCTTTAAACAAACCACGTTTCTTTGATGCACAGAAACTGCAGAGAAATATGGGTAAAAAACAAACCAAACACTTCACTTTTTCCATTACAGACTGAATCTATTTTAAATTCTACAATACTCAAAACCACCGAATTCCACAGCGCACGTACAGTCCTCCCTACAAAATTATGGTCACCACATATCCCCCAACAGATTTTGGGCCCCAATTTTAAAGCTCCTAAAGAATATTGAACCCCAAAAAGCCCAAAAAGATATGGGCCCCAATAATACCCAACAAAAATGGACTCCCCTCTGCACGTGCTGTGTTCGCATTTACGGCTCAGGAAAAGGGCGCTGTGGAAAAACTCCCCATCATCATCACATTGCCTTCCCTCATCATCGCCTCCCCCTCATTACATCATTTTCCTCCCCTCATATCCATCGCCCCCCATCACCATTTGCCTCCCCATATCACATCATTGCCTCTCCTCATCACGCCTCCCCTCTCATCGCCTCCCCATCATCATCATCAAAGCCTCCCCCCACCCCCTCACACATACGCACCACAGCACACACACACACACCTCATCTTCCGGGGGTTGGCGCCCGCTCTCCTGCCACATCCGGCCCCTGAATGATGCGTCATTCAGCGTCGCTGCAGTGAGAGGAAGCGCGGGGCCCGCAGGCCCCCCTGGGCCCCGGGCTGCGGCAGCGGGGCACGGGGAGAGATGGTATTGCGCCGGCTGCTGCCGGGGCCCGACAAGTGGGGGGGCCCATGGCGGCGCTGGTACCCCCCTCATTCGTAAAGGGGGCCGGGTGCTCGGCCCCCGGGACTTGGGCCCGGGGATGCCGGGGGGCTACGTGGCCC